>JAZGTI010014953.1:0-13740 GCA_036877585.1 Botia kubotai
ACGTGTTTGGTAAATATAGGTTACAAATGTGTGAATATTGTGCATATGTTGACTTTATTTTGTGAATGCCAAAGCCAACATCAAGTGCCAGCAATGGCCATCCAATATCTATCAGCCAATGCCATTTATAGTCCATTATAAAGCATATCCCTTTGTGTAAAGTACTTACACCTGTCATAACATGTTGATTTTGAGGCAGTGTTACATAACCTCTAGTTTAGGATAACAATGAACGGCAGTCATCTGATTTGCTGAACAGAGCAAGAATTTTCACAGATGAGAAAAGACTACAGCGGACTCTGTTTATGCATATTGTATTTGTCCGTTTCGAGTGTATTGTCGTTTTTAGGCAGATCATCACGTGCCCATCTTTCAGAATTATACACGTGGTTTATTCAATAGAAGCCCAGTGAAGTGCAAGGATCAGACACAGACAGCGCTGCCAGCCGAGGTGGCGAAGATGCAAATACAGACTGCTTACTGTATTTTACAATGACTTTCCTTAAGGGGCGTCAGAAAGCATTTACGATTCGGTAGTAAAGCGTTTGAGCGTCTCTACGCTTTTGCTTTAGTCTGTGGCAGGTCGATCGCGGCAGATGTGTAGAGATGTATAGTAATGGAGCTACATTCACAGCATTGTGGGTAAAGCACGCCTGAGGAGGCTAATAGAAACAGCATCACCTCCAAGTCCATCTGGGCTTTTAGAGCAATCCGAGAAAGACGGACATTGAAGTTGCATGGGGCAGTTTTCTCTGCGAGCGGGTATGTTACCTCACCTGTTCATTACCTTGAGTTAAGAGAGTGTTCTCCTTCAACTCCATTTCAGACATCATGGCCATAAACATATAGTCCTGTAAAGCAAACGACAGTTACGTCCTTGTTTTCCTTGTCTGTTTTCACTAATATACAGGATGTATTGAATATTGTAGTGGTAGTGGAATGGTTTACCAGAGAATGTTAAATCATGATCTGTTTTTAATACGGCGAGCAGTGAAGTGAACTTAGACGCCCTTTTTATTATACAGTAGTTAGAATAACTGTTTTAATCTATTAATCTAGAGACAAAATTAGTAAGTACTGAATGTAAATATTAGGCGTTTAATTTAAGGGATTTTTATTACAACTGAGACTCTTTTTAGATGCTAATATATTTTACCTAACGCGCCACTGTTTTATTATAGTTGTTTATAACTGGGCTGCTATGGTCGCTTGTTGGTCTCTCTTAATTCTGAATGATTGCACCTGTTCACACACACCTGAGATGCCAGGATCCCATGAAACGATTACAAATGTAGGGATGTAAAATAAAATAAACCTTATGGTAGGGACTGTGGGCATTTCCAAGGGCATTACTTTTGTCCAATTATAAAGATCGCATCAGCTGTTTACTGTTTAATGTGGCTCAGAAAATCATTTCTCAAAAGCATTATAATTAGCATCACTATTATTATCCTACATACTTTTTTCTGGACAAAATTTCTTCTTGGGGGTGGGCTCATATGGCTTTGCTTAGTAAGCAGCAACAAATGGCAACATTTCAACTTCATAGCCACGCCCTAGCAACCAGTTACAGTACCCTAGCAACCACCCCTTTGACTTCCATTGAAAAAGGTGAGAGGCATCAGAACACCATAGAGACAAGTGGGTGGCCTCTTTTGACTCAAGTAGTCTTTAATTATTACCATAAAAAACTGTCCAGCCATACCCTAGCAACCATTTGGAGCAGCCTAGCAACCAACATAAATTAGCTATATCTCAGCACCAGAACATCATAGAGACATGGGAGTTGGTTCTTTGAATTCACACACATGTCTGTCTATTGGTTTTAACCTGTTAACTGTCTAGCTACACCCTAGCAACCATATAATAAAATGAATAAGCCATATCTCAGCACTGAAACACTGTAGAGACATGTGGGTGGGCTTATTTGACTCAGGCTGTAAATGGGCTTTAGGTATTGCCCTGGCATCTTCTCGACCACACCCTAGCAACCATTTATATCACCATAGCAACCTCCTAACATCATGAATAAGCCATATTTTAGTATATCTATCATGCTAAGGCATGCTAGCATCATGCTAAGTCATGCTAGTATCACGTTAATTCATGTTAACGTCATGCTAACGTCATGTTAACATCATGTAATTTCATACTAAAATATGCTGTGTTCTCATTGTTTAAATATTTATTTTTTAATATTTATTGTTTAAATATTGATTAAGAAAATGGACTAGAAACATATTTGCAGCTTGAAGCTTCACTTTAATATAATTTTGGTAAGTCATATGTCATTATTACAGTAATTACTCATTGAGAAAAGTAGTATACATGCTAGAGCAAATAATGTGTGTTCGCAACCTAAGTGAAACCTGTACTTTTACCTGCGATGGTAACCCCTAAAACTCAGAACAATAAACATTTATATGACTTTCATCTTGTTTAAAACACACATAATTAGCACTTTCTTTGTTTCTACATTTATTCTCATTATACAGTTCAGTGCAAAGCATGCTGGGAGCCAGAAATCATCAGCAATGCCACTTTAACACCACATGAATTATTAATGTTGTCCTAGCTCTAATAAATCAAGTTAGTTGGTTAAACACAATAAAATTAAACTGTGTCAAGTTTTTGTTTATACAAAAATAGTTCCAAATTAAATTGGAAAAGGCGCAAACTCCATTTTTTGTGTGATCTGGGTGCCTGTTGCTGCTTTTATCACCTTACACTCTTTCTTTCCCTCTTTATCTTATGCCGTACTCTTCCCATTCCTGCAGATGAGAACATCGCCTTTCTTTGCAAAAAAGAGAAAGTCAAACTTGGAACTTGCTTGCTCAACCGTTTAAGATGTTACTCTAGGAAAGACTGTGGCAGGGAGTACATGTTGATGAAATTGATTTGTTCAGGTAAGTGAAATTAATTTTACTGTATGCATTTTAAACATATTTGAAGTGTTGAAATGTTGGATGTTCATACTTTACAAACACATATCAGCAAACCACCCTTTAAAAAATTATATAAATGAGGCTTTATACTGGCTTGTAATGTTGATGCCAGTTTTATCCTGAGGAATAAACAAACAAACTGAACTGTAGGCAGCTAGTTGGGGGTCGAGGCAGAAACCATGGCAACGTGGCTCCTAGTTGTGATTCAGCTCAGCTATCTTGACACTCTTGATTAAGTGGTGTTGTTTCAAAGTAAGTGTTTTTTGTGCTTTGTCTGGCAGGTTAACTGAGCCTTAGGAGATATAGCACAACAAATCATAAAGTATGTAAACCAATGCAAGACATTTTAAAGACAGGGTAGGCGAACTTTTCCAGAAACTTTTTTGTTATGCTGGTTGAAAGTCTCTTCACATCCTAATAGCAATCACAAAGTGATAGATTTATCCTTTTATTTATCTTCTGTGGAAGGTGCAGGACCATAAAATGTTTGTCACTGCATTTAGACCAATGACATACTTGCCAAATTATGTATTTGTATACATCTGTACAATATTGCAGAAGGCATGGCTTTGGAGATAGCACTGAAGGGAGGGTGGGATCTTATGCTTTCAAAGCTAGGTTGCTATTGCTAGCCTCTCTGAAATGGCTTACCCTACCATGTGTTTTCATAGACAAACATTACTCCAAATGGTACTGCCACTGTAAGTGGCCCCTGTGCATCACATAAAAGCAGGTTGTCTGCTAGCAAAGGTCTCTCTCTACCCAGACTACCCTGAATGAACAAATCTAATAAGAAAATAGTTTTGCTGTTTGTTCAATTTATTTATAAAATTTAAATAAGACATTTTTAATACTGTTGTTAATCGCTATGATCATTATGTGAGACCACCATTGTGAAACCTAAGCAATGTGTGTGATTATGTTACTATTGTTCGACTGACATATAATCTTGTGGCCATTGTCGCCTTTTAAGTACCTTTGTAAGGAACAGACAGTCCTCTAAGCTGTGGCGCGTTTACACCATCTGCCAATTCGCTCTGACCTTTTGCTAAACTGTGTGCCGACTGAGAAAATTGTATCCACTTACACCACTGATGTCATAAGGTTGTTAACCTGTGGTAGAGTAACATGGGGGTTGCACTTAAACATCACTGCATTGACAGAAATTGTTGTTTTCTGTCATGCTTGTTAGGTATGGGAATGATGTGTAGTTATTGGTGAGTAAATGGTATTTATAGGGCGCTGTAACAGTATAGAGCATCTAATGAAGTGTGCTGCAGAGAAATTGTCTTAAAATATGAGCAGTTTACATTGTAATACCCAGAAACCCCAGCACGAATTCATTAAGATATATTTTTCATCAGAAGTATTATTGGAATCTTTTAAAATTATGCTATTAGGTTCTTCTTAAAATATTAAAATGTATTTGTCCTGCTGTGTTCTCTAGATGTTACTGTCTCATGTCAAATTCTTGTAGATGCCCGATAATAGCATGTTTGACTGCTGTCATTTGGTCTGTATTCATAGTTGAGAAGAGGGATGCCTTATTTGTCCCAAAGAACACATTTATRCACCACTCACTATTTCCTCCTTTATTTCTCCCTGTACATTACTCATCTGTCCTACGTGACTACGTGACCAATGATGATTCTGTTTAAAAGGGCCCCGTGTACCCATGCGATTTAATGTGGACTGTCCCTTTAATTTTTTTTTTGCTTATTGTTGCTCTTTTAAAGCTTTTAAAACTTAGGATGTCTTAACTTTGTCTCAGATGTTTCTTTTAACTCCTCTGGAGAAATATTATGGACACTAATAGAGGTTAACTAGGTCTGTTTCTTCACCTGACTTAATTATCCATTAACTCTCCATTTAATCTCATTGCTGTCTATGAGAACTATTAAGATGTTGAAGAGATCTCATTTCTGAGTTGTTTCATATGGGCTTAGATGATGCTGTGCACCTAAATCATGAAGTAATCATAAAGTATGTATCTGCGTTACCTTGTTCATATTGCAACTGTGTTCTGACCAATTAAAGAGTATTGATCAGTCAACAACCTGCTGCGCTGCCATTTCCTTTCTTACCGATGTGACCTTCCATCAAGTGCTGTCTCAGCTGGTTAGATCTTTGTGTTGAAGCCAGGTTTGTGACGCTTGCTCTAGCCCACTGGGAATGCACCTGCTGTGTTTGTGAGATAGGCCACACCCCTGCTGAATAGACGAGTTTAGAGCAGCGAGAACATTTAACTAGAAGCAACACTATTTTTAAATTGAAGAGAATTCCAGGAGAATTGTTGGAATTTCTTTTTGATTATGGTTGTGGTCAAAGTTAAAGGAATAGTTCACCCCAAAATATAAAAATTAGCCCATAAATTACTCACCCTCAAGACATCGTAGGTGTTTATGACTTTATTCCTTTAGCCGAGCAGAATCTGAGATGTATGAAATAATATTGTGTCTCGTTCCAGCTTTATAATGTCAGTGAAACATAACAAGATTTTTAAGTTCCAAAAAGATCATCCATTGAAAAAGGAATCGATATGATTCCAGGGGATTAATAAATGCTCTCTGAAGTGAAACAATGTTTGTGAGAGAAAACACAGCAGCAGTATTAACATTAAGTGACATGCCATCTGACACAGTGGCACTTCCGGTGTTCATTGGCATGTGTCACTTACTTTGTCATGAAACATTGACACTGACACTGTCGCGGTCCATGTCACTGTAAAACGTTGTCACGCCTCCAGGAGAGACTGAAAGATGAGCATACTGATGAGCATATATACTGACGTAATTGCTCAAAATCCTAAATAAATAGACAGATGTAGTGACACATATCTCACGTGGCTACATGTTTCATCACAGTGCGTATGCCAACTAGTCACTTCATAGGAAGAACCAATGAGATTAGAAGTTATCAACATGCCGCCGTATTTGATTTTAGCACTCTGATCTGTTTGTTTACATTGTTAAATTTTGATCTTATTAGGTGATCATTATGTCACATCATGTGACATAATGATCACCTAATAAGATCAAAATTTAACAATTTTCATTTCAGAAGGCACTTTCAGAAGACCCCTGGAGTCACAGGTATCACTTTTCTGATGGAGCTTTAAAATCTCTGTCTCTATTCACTGCCTTTATACAGCTAGGAAAAGCCAGGACATTATTTTTTCCTCAACTGTTTCTTAAAGGATATGTTGGCTTAGTAGATTCAGTGGAGGATGAAAGCTTATTCCACCACAGTATAACAGAGAAAGTAACATTTCTGGAAAACAATTTCATACATCCTCATGACAGAACCACCACTCGCTCACATTGTCTTTATATTGAAGCTGGTTGAGAAAGGTAATCTTGCTTGTTAATCTATTAAAGATGTCCAATAAGGACAGTTCATGCAGGGGGCCAGAATTCAAAACATAACACATGGTGGAGACTAGCAATTCTGTTTTTTTTCAACAAGACTATTGTACCTCAACCAGCAGTATTGGCACAAACAACATCAACCATCATTGTAACTGCAGCCCACTTTTAAACACTCATCCTCCTACACTCATCCCAAAGGGAGGCCAAAGAAGTGTGAAGAAGTCAAGGCGAAAGCAAGATTTAAAGAAGTGGAAAATGTTGCCTTTGTTGCATCAGCCCTAAATTCATGCATGGTTGCTTCCTGTCAGATGGCACAGCGTGTCATACGCTGGCTAAACAGTAACTTGATACACTTAAAAAAGTTATGCAATATGTTTTATTGTGTTGTGTTTTGTTGTTTTGTTTTGTTTTTTGTTTATAGTGCATTAGCATTTTAATTCCAGAGTGAGAACAAAGGCCTTTCCTGCTGCTGCTCTCATAAACTTTTCCAATTAAATGAGCAATAGTCAGGTTTTGGGTGATCAGAATGAGCTTTATTACAGGCCTCCCAGAGGAAGAGCACTTATGCTGACATTCGTCCTGGAGTTAGCTGTTCTTTATCACGTCTATGTCACTGGTTTGCATCGTAACTGTATTAGTCCATCACAGCTCTCCCTGTCCACTGATAACAATGTCACTTGTGATCATTTACTTGTGGACGGTGAGAGATTATCAAATGATGTATATAACAGCCATCAGATAAAATCTGCCATTTTCTGCATAAATTTGAAAAAACTGAAGCTGAATTGCATCCTTATGCAAGTGTGACTAACAATTTCACTCTTCAAAAGAAGCAACTTGCATAAGTTATATATCTATATGCATATGAGATATATTTTTGATATTGAGGAAAAAATATAATTTTATTATTGCTGCTGGGACTAAAACTTTTTATTTATTTCATACAGAAAATATAAATTTAAGGATTAACTAATATAAGCACTAATATAAGATTGATGATCACTATATATTGTGTCTTGTATTTATAATTATATATACAATAAATGCATTTAAAAGTTAGTAAAAATAAAAATTAATACATATAAATCATTTAAATTAAAAAAAAAGTTTAATTTTACATTTTTAATTTAGCATAAAAGTATCCAAGTCGATTTACAAATGAGGAACATAGCATGTATTCATGTAATCAGGGATTATGTCATTTATATTCTATCAGATAGAACATGGAAAAAAATAACATCTATATTATTATGGCTTAATATTTCACGAATTTAATGTTCTTCACAAATGAAGAGCATTCAGCATTACTCAGCAGCAGCACAATTAAGCCCGACTGCAATGGTGATCTTTATTTGTGTTTGAATAGGGAGATATGTGAATCTTTGCTGATCAAATGCACAGTAGTAGCTCATGGGTGCCACTTAAACTAGATTAAGGCATAGGGCCAGTGCCTTATTCTATGGGCTCAGCCTGCCAACCATGACAGTAAGAGGGGGATCAGAGCTGCCAAATCCTGTGGAAATGGGCCCCACTGTTGCATCCCTAACCGACTAAAACCCTGGACAATACTCTGGCATTTATCCACCCTTGGTTTAACTTGCTTAGGATATATGGTATTCAAGAAGCAGAGGTTTGTCATAGATGTGCCCTCTAATCTGTCTTAAATGACATTGAAATGGTGTCTTTAAATGGTTGCCCTTAGAGAAGAAAATGCAGAAAATCACTGTCATTAACTGTCAACCCCTATGAGTCATTCTCCCTGTTTAAAACAGGAATTCTTACAGAGGAGAGAGAGTTGAGCAATGCAGGATTTTGTTAGAGGCTCTACTGCTAAGATATTACTGCCTGAGAGCCTGTGTTATTTAACTGATATAACTGATACACTTAGGTCACATGAAGAGCAACTGGCATTTACATGAATGGGATACAAACAAATGGCCTCACTGGGTACTAAAGTTGCAGTAAGTGGTTTCTGAGAAATGCTGTTGAACATAGAAATCAACACCCAAACAAATAACTTTAGGAGAAACAAAGTGGATCGGACCAATCACCACAAAACACATCAGCAATAAGGGGGTGTATGTGCCAGTTGTTAGTCGCTGCCTCTGTTACATAGCAATGAAGATTGTTTTGTGCACTTGTGCTGTTTCTGTTTAGTGCATTATGTATACTGTACATACAGTAATATTATGCACAGTATACAGACATAGCACAAGTAATATGAAAGCATGCTGTTTTGCCAAACTCAACAAATTCACAGAATAGGTTTTAGTATTCTCCAAACATCTTCTTGCAAATAGTTAACCATAAAGTTAAGCAAAAGAACAAGAACACAAAACAGAGTATATATATATATATATACTCTGTTTTGTGTTCTTGTTCTTTCGCTTAGCTAGTATCTGTGAGGTAAAGACTCTGTCAAACTCTGGGAGCTGTCAAACAGATTTAGTCTGAACTTAAACTTTATAGTCAACCAAGAGCATCCCATAAATGTGACGTATGAATATTCCACTACAGAATTAAATACCAGTTGATTTGGGATGCTGTTTATAGCAGGACATGGTTAATGTGGCCTTTATGATTTTGTTCTGTTTTCCTAAAATTGAAACTCCCTTTATTTCAATCAACAGCCCCATTCTCTCCTGCTCTTTAAGTGGATTTTATGTTATACAGTTGTAAAATGTAAGGATATCCTCCAGTGAATAGATGTTTGTCACACTGACATGTTATGTGCATGCAATGGCTCTACGGGCTTTATTAATAGGTGAGCCAGAATGAGCGAAAACTTAAGTTATGCCTAGATATGCAGAATCTCTCTGACCCATATCCAATTCACTATAAACTTCACCGTGTACTGTACAGCAGGTTCTGTTACCTCCGTTATACTAGAAATGAATGCCTTAGAATCTCCACTAGAAAACTCACTGTGACATGCTGCATTCTTCTTCTTTTGAAAGGAGTGCAAACAAAAGCAATGCTGTAGTTGTTGTTTTTTTACAATACAGTATAGACAGTGTATTTAATATAATATGTTGTGTGCTTTTGTCTTATAGCAGTCGTCTGACCCTGTAGTTCTGTTGGTGGAGCATGGCATTAAAATGTCATGGTCATGGGTTCAAGTCCCCTTGGATAAATGTTCAAGTCCCCTTATCACTCAGATGTTTGTTTATAATTTTCTTTTTGACCCTAAGGTGGGCATGCATTTGTGTCTTTTACTCCACTGTTTCTTTCTCTCTGGTCAGCAGCTGTTGTCAAGTTAGATGGTGGTGGGTACAGACTGACCTTGAGCTGCAGAAGCCCACAGTTCTGTTCAGTTTATCTGGGGTGGTTAGAGTGTGTCCAGCGTGCTGACAGATCACCCCAGTAACAAACCTCATCTAATAGGATGATAACCTTCAGCACAGGCTACGGATAGGAGCAAACCTTACTGCCACAATCAGATTCATTATCCCCCATCCGTAACAGAGAAACAGCCAGTATCTGGTACAGACTGGCAGGATCACCGCTGACTCCCCTGATTAGATGTGCACACGCACACACACACTTTAAAGGGCCTGCAGGGGAAATATTATGAATGCATTACGCCAGCTGTGCTAGAACAGATCATCCAAATTGTTGTGTGGGTGTGTGTCTATGAGTACTGTAGAGGCAATACAGCAGTGTTATTATCATATATCATAAGATTATGAAATTTTAGGTCGTGACAAGTACATGAAAGCGGACTGATAAGGTCAGTGCAGCGACTGGCTAAGTGTTCTGAAGCACAATTCCAACAGGTTTGTCTGACTATAAGCAGAGTTTATACTTATATAAGCAATCCGTAAATTTTGCCTCTCTATTGCCATCTCTGTTTGAAACAAAATAGCATGTTACTGTACTAACAGACCTTAAGTTGAAGTTAGACCTTATGCAAGTTATGCGTAACTGTTTTGCATGTCAGTTTTGCATAAGTTATGCAAAACTGACATTACCTGCAAAATCTAGTCATAATTATAAACTTATCGTAGTGAAATGGGGTAAAGAGACTGTTTTGAACACTGATCTGTTATGTACTTGCTTAGTAACTGATTTTGTTCATTATTAAACAAATAACAGCTTTAACTTTTACCTTAATTTTTAAAATCCAGAATGTGGCAAGACACATCTGGGGAGGATGAGGTGTAATAGGGTGTGAAAAAATGGGTGTGAAAAAGAGTGACTGAAAGATAGTCAAATCAGCTTAATTAAATAAATAACTTACTTTTTAAAAACTGAAAATGTTTATAAATCAATTCTGAATAATGCTTTTTTTGCTTTTTTCTTTAAAGTAAAGCTAAAAGTAAAAATAGTAAATATGGTCAAAAAATATTTATGGTATTTACATTCAAATTTCTCTAGTTAAAAAGTTGTCTTTTAGGCTCTGTATGCTAGGGAGTAAATACTGATAGACATTTCATTTCTGAATAAACTATTGCTCTAGGCATACTTTTAAAGTCTCTGCTAAGGAAATAAGCACTACTAAGACCTGCTCTTGCCATGAGGGTACAGAGGGCTTGTTGCGTTAATATACCTTCATGCTTCCGTTTGCATGACTACCTAATGTGTCGCACAGTGCTGAGTTTTGCTAAGAGTTGGTGTTTGCAGTTTTCATGAGTTTTTACTGCTTTTTATCACTCTTTGAGCTGCTGTTTTTGATAGTTAAACAATAAACAATAATAGTTTTCATTTCAAACCTTTATTACAGTAGTAATTTCATTTGTACAATTATCTTATGTCTACAATTATAGCCAGTAAATCTTGTGAAAAGGTACAAGACTAAAAATGGAGGCATTTAAATAAGCTAAAAAGATGACAGCATTGAGGTTTTAAAGTATATAATAGCTAGTTACTAAAATCAGGAGTGAGTTATGTTCACTTCAGTCAGCCTCCTAGAAACTCATTCTGTTTGTGTTCCTGTGTGCATGTGTCTTTCGTGTTACTGGATGTGTGGGCTGGAGTGACCCTCTCTCCACACTTTTCATCCTTGTTGCTGAGAGATCTAAATCAAGTGCTTGTGTTTTTTGCAAATACCGCACCATTCTGTTCATATTTACTGTATGTAGACTAACTGCAAAGAGAAATAGAGAAAATTGTCACTGAGGAAATGTGACAAAGCTGTAATGTATGTAAATAAAAATGTTTATTTAAATTGAACTTGTTATACAATCTCATTACAGATCCTATGGTTATAATCATATTGAAACTCTTTTATTGAAAATATTGGCATCTTGGCCAACAATCGCATCCAAGCTAAAATGTGCTACGTAAGCTGCTAACAGACTACCTCAGTTTCATTTAGACATCAGCTTTATACAGATGTTTCTCCTAAAATTATTTAGGTAAATTAGAATTGTCAAAACAAATTAAGAGTACAGAGCTACGAAATGAATGTAGATTGTAGCCAAGATTTTGTGGTTTTGTATAATAAGGTTTTGTATAACATTTGATGAGAAATATTTAAGTTCATATGAAAGTGTTTAATGTAACAAAAAATATTGACTTTTGATTTAAGACTTGGCAAATCTGAGCTTAGTTTGTGACATTGGTGAGATTTCTTCTGAAACTCTCATGGTGACATATATGGCATTTTTGGGGTTGGTCTTCCCAGTGTAGAACTAAAAATGGGACTTTGGGCAAGTGCCTGACTTTAAAGAGCAAATGTGGGCTATAGGTCTGTATATCTGTGCACAGAATTTGATTATTTTCAGTGGGAAGCATGAACAAGCAGAGAGAGGAGAACAGGAGCAGAAACTGTTGAGGTCAAGAGTGTGTTAGTCTGTGTGTGGGAGAAGGAGAGGTTGAAGAAGGAAAATGTTGCTGTGATTATGCAATAGAGTTGCATGTTGGTCTGACACGATCTTCAGCACAAAACTATTCATTTTTGGAAGGGCATGAAAACTTACATAAGCCACAGACTCCAAATCTGACACCATCAATCAGTGCCACTCTGCTGACGGAATTGAACCGATCTTCCAAATGCAATCTGAGTCAGCATCAGCATTAAAGCCACACATCTTTTACTTGAGTGGAAGGACACAGCAGACATGTATTTCAATATTAGCAGAGACCAGCTGGACCTCCAGAGGTTGCCATGCTGCAGTAGTCCTGGAGACACGACCGTATCTTTGGAGATTTAATTGCCACCCTCCACCACTGACCACCCACGTACTAGTGCACAAAATTCTAATAAATCAGAGCTGCAGAACTACCCAGGCAATACAAAGGTAAAATTAATGTAGATTCACTATTCACATTATATAGTTTTCACCTTAGTTTATTTGCCAAATGTTTGCACAGCAGAGCAACATGTTTTTGGGTACGAATGAAAGAAAAATTAATAATTGTTTTCAATTACTGAATTTTGTTGGAATTTCTAAGTCAATTACACGTAAGTGCCATCAGTACGAATTAAAGTTCAAAAAAGACAAAGTAAACAACCTTTTTTTTTAGTTTTGTTTGGTTGAGCTTGGGCACATGTTCAGTGTGATGATAAAAGTGTAAAGCTCATGATGTCCAGGAGGAGGGCTTGTGGTTGACTACGATCATTCTATTTGAATGTCTATAACACATAGACTGTGGCTTAGTTTGGCATCAGTATAAGTGTGAAGTTTGGTTTAATCAATCCAGTCAGGCAGAACCTTGACAATTTTGTCAGTTAATTTAAACATTTCAGCCTTTAATTATAAACAACAGTAATATAATTTACTTTTAGTCATTTAGCTGATGCTTTTATCCAAAGCGACTTACAAATGAGGACAAGGCATGCAACTTCAATTACAATAAGAGGCAACAGTGAATAAGTGCATAGATATAGACAGGTCTCAGATATTTCAACACAGTATAAGAAGGTTTTTTTTTTCTCTTTTTTTTGTTAAGAAGTAGAAGTGGCGGTGTGTTAGTAAATTAGTCAAGGAAGTGAAGACGAAAAAGATGAGTTTTTAGTTGTTTCTTGAACATGGCTAATGACTCAGCCATTCTGATGGAGATATGGAATTGACAAGCTACAAGTATATCATACAAATATTAACACGTTTTGCCATACAATTTGAAATTGAACTTGGCCCTATCTTCATATCTACAACATAAAGCATAATCATTAGGGGTGTTATTTCAAAACACACAATTTCCGGTTGTTTTGTTCTACATTCACAGTATGTGGAGTTTCAGTAAATTGTTCAATCCAGCTGAACATTTCCCCCTGACAGTGATATTTCCTTTTGCTCCAAGTATAAATGATAACCATTCAAGCACCGCTGAAAAAAATAGATTTGATTTGCACCTTGTTTATGTTCAAAAAAGGCTGGAGGCATCACAGAGCCCACAGAGTCTTAACATCATTCTCTTGACCAGTAGGCTTTATTGAATCTGTCTGTTGCCTACTGTATAGTGTGGGTGTGTGTATGTGTGTG
>JAZGTI010014954.1:0-13739 GCA_036877585.1 Botia kubotai
AGGAAGATGGCCGAGACTCAAGACTGTCGCATCGAGGAAAGATTGTGTATTGACAGGAAATGCATGTTTGTTGATGGGGAACACTGATGGTAGGGGCAGGAAAGAGGATGTAGAAGACAAAAGCGCAGTGTAGCGCATAATCGTTATTAAATAAAGAGACAACAGAGAGTAAAAAGTGAACGTGAGATTCAGAGACAGAATAAGTTGATTTAGTATTCTTAAGTGACGCGCTGGATCTGGAGCAGAAAAGATTTCGGAATGTTGAAAAATGTTTGCAAGAGAATGTTGGAAAGTGCGCAGAGAAAATTTCCTTGCGTCGTCTGGGAGCAGATGGAATTTACTGGCTGACCTTCTGCTCTTCAGATCTGACTGAGGCTGCTGCTTTTTAAGCGAATTATGGAACGTGTTCGTGGGGTCACGATGAGGTCATGACGTGTTAGACCAGAAATCATCAAAGCGAACAGAGAGTGTTGTTGTTCAGCAGTGCTTTTAAAGTTAGGCTGCAAAATGCATTAAAGATTTGGAATGAATTCTAGATAGTCTTCCAGATAAATGACTGAATATTGACGTGCTGAAGATGATGTGTGTGAGGATGATAAAATTATTTCAATGTGATATGATCTTTCCATATTTATGCATATACATGTGCCTGACCTCTGCTACTGTAACAAGAGGATCGTACAGTTCTCTGTTCTGCCAAATTAGGTTTATTTTAGGTTTTGTGTATTTCAGCATCACAGCCCGACTGAAACTGTATTGTTATTGTTGTAATCGACAGTAAATTCATAGCTACTTCATCACAGCGCAGACGGTCAACATTAACATATTTTTTAATGATACTTGTGTATCAGTAGTTGATTTATATGTATATGCATTTCTATATTTTATGTAAGATGGTGTTCTGATGGGTACTGCAACATTATTTGTGATTTGCCGTGTCTGTTGTGAAACATCATAGCATAGCAAGGACGCCTTGTGGTCAACTGCTGTAACTACATCCTCAGTCTTATGGCTCACTTGTGTTAATTGCATAATCGTAGTCACAGACTGTCAGCTTTCAGATTTATGTTATTGGTTTTATAACCTCTAACCAAAGATATAGTTAAATTGCAGAGTTTATTTAAGTTTGAAACTAATTGCCGGGTGCAATCCGTTTGAAAACCTCACAAAGGTTGAATAACAGTGTATCTCATTTGAAATTGTAACCATGTCAACTCTATCCATAAACACTGGGTAAATATGATTTAAAATAGTTTTATTAGTGTCGTTGTTTTGTGAAATGACAATATCATGACAGTCGTCTCAATTTAAGCAATCAAAACAGAGGGGTTGTCACGGGAACAAAACCAGTAATCTTATAAATGATTTTTGGGCACTTTATTTTAAAATTCAGGGAGTTATTTACTTCAGTTTTGGTTCATTAGATGCCTTTTTGGTGTCTTACTTTAAAACTGTAGAGGAATCTAATGAACGCTCAGTTATGTTTAACGGAATCCTTGTTGTTTTTTAATTAAAGTTGTTTTAATACTTGATTTTTTTCATAATGTTCAACAAGCTTGTGTTTGTAGAGTAAGACTGTGAAACTGTAATACTGTATTCATGTGTCGGGTGTGAGTGTACTGCTTAAATACTTTTGAATATTAATGCGTGTGTTATATTAATTCATGCATGCTCTCCGTGGCTGTTTTAAGACATCGCGGGCCAGCGATACTGGCCCTTCTGTTAGACAGCATATTTAAAGGTTGTTTAAAGGTTGCCTGGAAACCCACACTCGGCATTTGCCAAAGATAATCTCCATTTGTTCCACAGCTGTAGGATATCAGCTTAGAATAGAAGGTTTGTGAACGTTTATGAAAGCTGCACGTTTTGTATGTAAAGATGAAGAGAGGGGCTGTGTTTATATTTGCCTGTATTGACCTGTCAATAATTAAACTGGGAAAGATCGGCATACAGAGATAAACACAGTCTGTGATGGGTAGTATTGTGAGTTTGACCAACGTTTACGATGGTTTTCTGTGGGTTACTCTGTTTCTGTTGTTACCGATTGTGGCCTTTTTATGTCAAAAACCTGGTTCATTAAATAAAGATGACAAACGTCTCCGTGCTAGTCTCTTGTTGTTTATGTGCCAGAAGTAATCGTGTCGGTAAGAGTAGATCATGCTTTAAACACACGATATTTTGATCTAACTGTTGACCAAAAAAACTTATTTAGCTCATGTTTATATCCAGCCCACTAGAACACAAAGGATGAATTGTCTTGAAAGCTGCGGGTTTTCAGCCCACTAGTTAGTAGCCATTAACCCCCCTAAGTGAAGCGTAGACCTGCTCAAAGCAGCCACACATGGGAATGCTGCGCCCTCTGCATGAACCCGTTGAAAAGTCTCATCGATGAGCTCATCGCTGCATCACAGCGCGTCTTCACTTATGGCGTCCGGCAACACTCCATGAACTTTCATCAGCTACACAAAAGACTTCAGGACACAGTCATGTAAGTTTTATTCTTCTAATTTATATCGAGCAAATGTCACATGTAACAAATCGTGAGCGTAATTACATATAAGAAGAGCTCGCGTGGAAAAATGATCTTCGTCTTTGTTATTGCTGGTGATGAAGACGCATCTCCGATCAGAGCGTTAAAATATCACACGGATTACATTCATGAGACCGTCAAATGTTTAAAAAACAGAAAGCAATGTCGTGTTTGCGGAGTGTTTGCTCGCGTTATTTGCGTTAACAGAATGACGTCTACAAACATGACGTAAGGTGGTCAATGCATCTTTTTCTCAGGTTAGGAAAGAGTTATGTGAAGGTTTCGTTGTTGGCCGTTGCAGTTGGTGTGTATCTCCTTCCCTCACCCATTGACCCTGAGCCGTACACGTGAGTCACACCTTTATATTGTCAACCTGTACACTGTTTAGTGAACATCAACATATTATATTCTAAGGGATTTATCCAGCATTTTGTTCCCTGCAAATATATGTATTCCAGATTCGAGGGTCCCCCGCCTGCTCTGGAGGGCCCTCTGGCAGTGAACACACGGCTGCAGAGAGGTCAACGGCTGTTCTCAGGTCAGCTCAAAGGCCCAGAGTCCTTCACTGCGGACCAGAATGGTGAGCTCATCCAGCTAACAGGTTGTAAGAAGGTTTTTACATGTAAGAACGCTTCCCTAACGTTTCCATTAAGTGACAAAAATGTTGAAAAAAGTGAAAAATATGTTTTTGATATGATATATAACGTTAAGTAAAATGTTCTGCTAATGTTACTGCAGGAACATTTTTGGATACCATTGAGAGAACTTTTAGAGAACATTAGCCAGCGTTCTAAAAACGTTCTGTGTTGAACAGCTGGACAGTCTGTGGTTCTGAATTCCAGTCAGATTCTCTCAGTTTATTGGTGTCTCTTTAGGAAACATCTACACAGGCACTGTGGACGGAAAGCTCTGGAGAATCAACAAGGACTCCCTCACTTTTATCACTCAGATGGGGCAGAACATTCCAGAATGTGGTAAATACTCAAACTTAATACAAAATGGATGTAACACCAGTCTTAAAACAAACAAAAGACCAAAGCTTAGCTTTGTGTAATACACTTCATTTACCCTGTGCATCTGGATAAATATATCTGCTGTCTTGGAGGTGTTTAATAGCTCAGTATGTGTGGAAAAATCCAATCCTCCCTCGTGTGATGCTGTCATCAGGTATTAGATGTGCTTCAGTGATTCACAAAGACTGACACATGGTTGAGTTAAAGTCTTGGCAGTTCAAGTCAGTTCCTGGCAGAGTTTCAAATGCAGATGCGCATGTTCCGTATGTGGTGGTCTGTTATTTTACTTTATTGGGGTGTTTTTTAAACAATCATTAGGTGCTCAACTGTGTTACGAACACGATTATCCAGTAAACAAAAAAACGTCAGCATAAGCTCACAGACTTCACAGTGTCCCCAAAAAGTTTTTACAATAAAGAATATCATTTCATTGGATAAAATATCAAACCCAGCAACATTTGCCAAAATAAATATGTGGAAAATCATTTCAGATTTCACTGCTGTGATGAATTAGGAAATAACTTTTCTAGTTCCGTTTAAAAGATTTGCCTGTCAGTTAACAGATATCTTTCTCTGGGCTTGGATATTAAGTTATCGTACGTACATTTGCATCTTTGTTGTTCCTGTAGGCACAAGCACAGACTATGAAGCTGTGTGTGGCCGTCCACACAGCCTGCGATTGGACGCCGACGGGCAGCTCATCGTTGCTGACTCCTACCTGGGTCTTTTCAGGGTGGACCCTTGGTCCGGAGAGAAGACATTGCTACATTCCAGCAAAAAGGGTGTGTGAACTGTTGAGCCCACAGTGTGCTGTCATACAGAAAGCATTTGCCTGTCTGTAGTTTATGTGCCACTGTATTAAATAGCACCATTAATTACAATTCATTTTCCAAGGCGCTGACGGGATTCCATTCCAATTTCTGAATGGTCTGGAAATCTCCAGAAATGGAACCGTGTTTTTCACGGACTCCAGCAGTAAATGGGAACGCCGTCACGTGCGATATGAGGTGCTTAGTCGTGGAAAAATGTACCAAATTCAGACTGATTCCAACCCTGTATGACTGTTTTTCTTCTGTGGAACACAGCAGAAGATATTTTGAAGCATGCTGGTAACCAAATAACAGTGGCACCCTTTGACTTCCGTTGAATGGACACAAAACCACAAAAACATTTCTCAAAATATCTTCATTTGTGTTTCACAGAAGAAAATAGTGATACAGGTTTTACATGAGGGTAAGTGATGGAAAAAATCATAATGGTGTCATAAGTTCATGTCTCTGTGCAGGTGTTGGAGACGAACCACCTGGGTCGTCTGCTCTCATACAATCCTGTCAGCGGCCGTGTTCAGACGCTGTTGGACTCTCTTTACATGCCTAACGGCTTTGCGTTCTCACGCGCCGAGGACTTCCTGCTTTTAGCTGAGACCAGTATCGGCCGTATCATTCGGTGAGAGTTCAGATGCAGCTTTTAAATGTCACCTTTGAATATGTCAATGAGTTGCAGTGTCCGGTAACAGGAAATAGTGTTGGGGTTGTTCTGTTTGTGTTTCCTGTTTCTTAGGTTTTGGTTGAAAGGACCTAAAGCAGGTACTAAGGAGATCGTTGTAAACAATATGATCGGTTACCCTGACAACATCCGACTCAGTGACCGCGGCACGTTTTTGGTGGGCGTATCCACAGTTAGATTCAGTGGCCAACTTTTCCCACCTTTCCTGGATCTGATTGGTCCATATCCCGCCCTCAAACGCTTCATAGTGAAGGTGGGTGTGTGCACATCAGTACCCTGAACCTTTCCATCATTTATGCATGAGGGTGAGCAAATGATGGGAAGATTTTCATTTTTGAAAATCTCTTTAATAAAAGGTAAAGTCAAAAGCCATTTATTGGTTCAGACGTGACAGCTGAGCGCTCTGCATTGCAGCTTGTTCCACTCAGCTGGTACAGTGTCCTGTTGCCCAAATACGGGCTGATTCTGGAGCTGGGACCGGAGGGCGAGGTGATCGACAGCCTGCACGACCCCACAGGCAGCCTGACCTGGGCTGTCAGTGATGTCTTTCAGCAGGGTGCGCAATACTATCTTGGCAGCACCGACTTGCCGTTCCTTCCTGTTCTGAAGGAGTGGGACTGATGCCTGACACTCCTACAGGAGGACCGAGGGAACTTTAAAACAGCATAACCTTTCTTACAGAATGTAAAACGATTGACATTTTTATAATCTGCTGCAGTCTTGAGGCATATTATTTTTGCTCTGTGGTGCCATGTTTTTGTAACTGTGAATTAAGCTGTTAAGCCGTTTGTGTAACACAAAGTTTTAACTGGAATGTTTCTAGAACGTTTCCCACAGGTTTTTAACTCCTCATGTCATACAATAAACATAAATGACATGTTGAGCTTGATGGCAGCAAAATTTTAAGCAACAATCCAAACATATTTTAAACAACTAACATGCTAATAAGACATTTATTAGATTATTAGTTAAAATCACATGTAATTCTCAGCCGCTGTTTACCTCTCCTAGTCTTGTTTATTAAAATATTTTGTAGTTCAAAATGGCTTTTAAAAATAATTTTAACATTATTTAATAACAAAAGTCACAGTAACAAAAAATATTTAAGAATGCTGTAGTCAAACAAACAAAGCAGAAATGCACACTCAAATAACAACAACAAACGAACTAAAGAAAAAAAGTGACGCTGATGATAATAAAATGCAACATTATTCATGAAACGCTATTATTTTGATGTCTAATTAAAGCAAAAAAAGCCACAAGTTAGGTGTTTCCTTGCGATGAATGAATGAAATGTTGTTAAATGAAACGGACCTACAGAGGAGCAACTAGCTTTCCATGTATGTTAAGCTGCTAAACGTACTATGGCGAAGTTTATGCGTATATATATTAATAACGCCCCAACGTTGCTTGGTTACCACGTCGCAGCGTCGATGTCACGTGACTTTTTTACATTCATAAGCCAACCTTCCGCCAAAGTGGAATACGCTGGGTGACTAACGCCCACTTACCAACCTCTGGTTTCAGCCAATCACATAGACGTATAAGCCAACCGTAATTCATATTCATGACTCAGTCCGTCGACATAGTAGGATTCAATCGCACCGCCCCATTCTAGTCTTCTTTCTACTGTATGCTGTCATTCATAAGATTACAGTTTCATAGTTTATGTGCTGCCATTTTTGTTCTCTCCCTTATATAAATATACATTTAACAAAAGCGTTAAATGTGTTTTAATATGTTGCCATATGTATAAAAACATCGCTAAATCCTGGATTGTGAATATAAAAATGTTTTAACTATTTTGAACACGTTAGTTTGTTTAATTATTTTTCGTTTTTAAAATGACCTGAAGGAAAAGTGCAAAAACAAAAATGCAACTTGTACAATTTTACCTGTACAAATGCACCTGCAGCTTTTTCCCCAAAAAGTTTTGGACGTGGGCCAAACTATTTCCACTGTAGGGGAGCACAATCAGGAGTGAGCCCGTATCAGGAAGGAAACGAGCCTGGGAAAGCCATGCCAACCCCGCTCATGTAATGGAACATTCCCGGAACTTGAGGTTCTTGCTGGGATCTTTGGTTTGTAGTTGCGACATGCGTGTATACATTTGTGATGTGACGGTTTAAAGCGAAACAGAGTCACAAATATGTCTGGATCGGACGCTGGTAAAGAGAAGCTTAATGAAAGCGACGTGTGCTTGGAGGAGGAGAGCGGAGTTTTCGTAAACTCAGGTGCGTCGCATCTAAACGGCTTCTCAGCTTTTCACAAATGGGCTCCTGACGGACGTTCATCCTCGGATGGAAATTGGGAATGCTTTAAAACGGCTTCATCTTTATCAGTCTCGCCATACTCGTGCGCCACAGTGCCTCATGGGTTTCCAGATGGAGAGATTCGTATGGAGAACAGAGAAGGAGGGCTCCACGATTCCGCTGTGTATTCAGATGAAGATGACCCGAGAGCGTACCGGGCGTCTGTTTTGGACTGTCTGTTGGTCGAGCTTTATGACACTTATAGCAGTAACAGCTTCAGAGGTGTAGACAGCTCCACCGAGGCCTCGAGCTCAGATGCTTTCCTCGGGGGGAGCAACGCGGAGTCCGGCATTCTGCAAAAACTGCAGGAGAAACACACCAGACGCCATCAGGTGAAATACCTGTCGCGAAAAGGTGAGCACCCCACCCTCCCTCAAAAGCTCGAGTTTATTCTGTAATGTAATTTATTCATTTCGTATCCTGTTGCTTATCCCAATTTAATAATCTTATTGACAATTTACCTACGTAGACTCTTTGTATACGTGTGTTTACATTGTGCTCTGTCAGTCACATCTGTTTGAGGGTGTCTGTTATTAAATGACCGCATTTTTTAAACTGCACGTTTTGTGCTCAGATCCAAGGGAACTGAAGCGGATCATTCAGGAGGTAAAATATCGTATAGGGGTGCAGTCCGCCAAACTGCTGCGTCAGCTCAAGAGGAAGGACAGACTGCGGCAGAAGTTTCAGAGGAACTGCGATATAATCACCGCCTGTCTTCAAGCTGTCTCTCAGAAAAGACGTAATTACAGATAATTCTATTATTTCACTCCTGCCGTCATTGCAGTGATCGATAACTTAAGACCTTTTTTGCTCTTTGAAGACTAATGTGTTGTATATTGATCGTGTATTTTGGCCGTAATCCTTCAGCTGTTTTAAAGACTGTATCGGAAATCTAAATCTAAATAATAATAAATCATTATAATAAACTTACCATTCTGAATCAGGGTGAGATGAGGAGATGGCGTTAAACACTGATTTGTCATGTACTTGCCGAGAAACGCAAGAACGTTACAGATTGCAGCTTTAATATTGTATATGAAACGCTATGGAGTTGTTATGGAGCTGACGGTCCATGCAGTCATGTGATTAGCTGAGCACTGACATGCAGATGGGCATCGTAACACCACAAGTTAGTGCCTGTACACGGGTGGATTTAGTGCAGGCAGGTCGTCCAGCTCTGCAGCAGCTGACCAGCAGATATGACGCTTGCATCTCTTAATGTCGTTTCCCTCCTTTTATTTACATGCAGCATGACGTGATATTAAACAGGTACAGTATACATCAAGACTAAAGCTCTGCGTGGTTTTTATCTGTCAGTTCAGTTTGTGTTCTGATGAAGGTGTGATGTAACAGAAATGAACTGTTATGATTTTGGTGTGTGGCGCCATTTTATAACATGGATATCTGTGTTCAATATTTGTGTATTTACCACTGTAAGTTTTAATCACACTAGACGCATGTCAAAAATGAGCACAGTGCATGTTTTCTGCATGCTGGACCACGTTGCAAGTAAGCAAGATTTTTTGACCTTTGACATCTCCTTTGATTAGGAATTTGTTGTCATTTTGAATCAGGGATAACCTAATTCCTTATTTTAACACTTTATCGTCTGTTTAGTTCTCGGTATAGCTTTCCGTCATTCTATGGCCCATCCTCCAGATCTCCGCCGGTCGCTCCTCCTACTCAACCCCCATGTGACGCGCATATGCGGGTGTTGGCACACGCGCATCACCGCGGTGTTCAGCCTCTCGCATCCTCCGTGTTGTGTGGATAACCTTTGATTCTTTATACCATTTATAGTTTTCTATAATAATAGTACAGCATCGTATCTTTTGTCCTATGAGGATGCTTTGATTTGATACTTTTGATACTTGATTTATCGATCAGTTCGACATTCTGTTAGAATATAATATTTGTGTATGATGTTTCTTGAGATGACGTGTTAAATCCTCAAGAGGTACAGGCTAAGGGGTAAGGTGTTATGCGGTTTGTATGTTTAAGAGGAGACCCAACGGACTTCGTGCTCTCCAGATGAAGCAGGAAAGATTCGGATCCGCTAAGAGATCGAGGGTTTGCGTGAAGCGACAAAATGCGGGCGGAGGAGTCGGTAACATTATCAGCAATGTGCTGAAAAAACGCAACGGCATTTCCAGAAAGGCGCCGCGCCTGCTGTGCACCCTGGAGCCAGGTGAATGTACACTATTTTAAAGCATGCCAGATTAACTATGATCTTTAATATTATCATCATCCGTTTTCAGCTGATTGATCAGATGACGGGCTAGTGCTGAGATCTGTCCATTTATTTACGATGCCGCAAAATGGCATTTGGAGGAAATCTAAAAGGCCTCTTTAATAATATTTAATAAAATAGAATATTATATATTATTAGTGCTACTGACCGACACGTTTTTGGATGTGTACTGTAACATGGGCGCAGTAGGACTCGAGAGATGATTGTAATCGTGTAGGTTAATCCGACCCAGTCCCTGCAGGAGAGTAAATGAAACAGACCGAAATGGTTGCCGTTTCTGATCCTGCGTGTCATTCATAGCGCGATTCTGTGACAGACATGGACGCAGGTTAGTATTTATAAATTAATACAAACCAGAAACAGGTACGTTAAAAAACAGCTGCATTTGTTTTATAGGTGTGTTGAAAAGATCGCGTTAGTTTGCTAGGTTTGTTTTCTTTTGAAATGATTTAGCAGCGCTTCCGACTGTAGAAACCACGTCAGTTTTTAACATTTTTAAGGTGTATATATTTAAGGTGTATTAGGAAGTGTTAACAGGAGGGAAAGTGAAATTCAAAGCCGTTTATTTCGGCTTGACGCAGTATGGTGTCGTATATCCGGAAGAAACTCGAGCAGGAAGCGGCGGTTCAGCACCACGGCGGAGTGGACAGCGACCATCGTCAACTACTCGACGCGCAATTAAAAGACGCTTTCTGTCATTTCTGTCGCATTTCGAGTATTTATTTCCGGCGGAAATAAACGTTACCTTACGTGTGGTAATGTGGCCTATAATAAAAACAAGCCTTATTCATTATTCATGAACTTGTTTTCATTGCTTGTCTCCGCCTATTATATCATGGCCATTCATGGTCGGTGCTGCTTGCATAATGTTTCATTTAATTGATGTGTTAATGAGACATCTGCAGCTCACTGGACGCCATCATATGCTGATCATGACCTCAATGATGTTATTTTGGTCTGCAGGGGTGGACACCAGGTTAAAGTTCACCATAGAACCATCGCTTGGCAAGAACGGCTTCCAGCAGGTCCGTTTGAGATCATTTTTACTGCTGTATGTGTGTTCTTCAATCTCTTGTTAATTTGTACTGTTATTTTAATTATTTACTGCAGTGGTATGATGCTTTAAAGGCCGTTGCCCGACTCCCAACCGGCATCCCCAAAGAATGGAGGAAGAGGGTACGAGTGCTAAACTGCTTTTATTTGCACAATGTGTACCGTGTTCCTGTAGCACAACCGGTAGAACTGCGTTAGCAACACAAAGGGTGTGGGTTCGATTCCCAGGGAACACAGTCTTAAATGCACTGTAGAGATAGAGGCACCTGCCGAATGCATACATGTAATTATGTTGCTTGTAATTATTGGTTACCTGCCCACATGTGTGATTGAGATTTCTGTTCTGGTTCATCCGATCTAGGTATGGCTGACATTAGCTGATCAGTACCTGCACAGCATCTCAATAGACTGGGAGAAAACCATGAGGTTTGCCTTCAATGAGCGTAGCAACCCAGACGATGACTCGCTAGGAATACAGATAGTGAAGGTTATTTTATACCAGTGACATCATTAGTACAGCTTTATAATGTTAAAAATGCTTTTGTTTTCTAATTGCCTGCCAGACATCTTTCCTAACACAGCATAACTGTCTGGTTTCAGAACTTAATATCCATTCATTTTTATACTTTTAAAGAGCAGTAAATGAGCAGTAAATAAGTAAATGAGCTCCAAGTTTCTCAACTGCTGAAGTCTGGCGGACTTTGACATCTTTTATAAAATGAATGGAAAAATTGACACTGTGTTTTGTTTTTAACACCGAGGACTTGCACCGGACAGGCTGCAGTTCCTTCTGCGGCCAAGAGGGGGAGCCAGACCGCGTGGTGTTGAAGCGCGTTCTGCTGGCATACGCCCGCTGGAACAAGACCGTCGGCTACTGCCAGGGGTTTAATGTTCTGGCTGCCCTCATCCTGGAGGTCACAGAAGGAAATGAGGGCGACGCATTGAAGGTTTGCCCGCGTGTCTGTTACCTCTTCAGATTTACTTCGTAATCTCAGTTGTAATAGACAAATGTTACAATAAACGTATTTGTCTCTGCAGGTGATGGTATATTTGATCGATAAGGTTCTTCCTGACAGTTACTTTGCTAATAATCTGCGTGCGCTCTCGGTGGACATGGCCGTCTTCAGAGATCTGCTGCGGCTGAAGCTTCCAGAACTTTCTCAGCATCTTCATCTTCTACAGAAAGTAGCCAATCAGGATGGAGGAGGTTCGTCATACAGTCTGTCAGCTGCGTTACGTATATTCGCCAAACGCTCTAATTGTCGCTGTTGTGTTGTGTGATTTCAGGCAGCTATGAGCCTCCGCTCACAAACGTCTTCACCATGCAGTGGTTCCTCACCATGTTCGCCACCTGTCTGCCCCACCACACGGTCCTGAAGATCTGGGACTCGGTCTTTTTTGAGGGCTCCGAAATTCTACTGCGTGTCGCTCTGGCCATCTGGGCCAAACTGGAAGAGTGAGTTCAACAATCGACTGTCTCAACAGAGCTTGCTGAACTTCAGACCAAATTCCAAAGACCTTCTCGGCAGCAGAAACCCGCATGACAACGCTGGCTTCATTTCTCAGCCTTGTTTCATGTCTTGACAGGAGAATTGAGGAGTGCCAGACCGCCGATGAGTTCTACAGCACCATGGGCAGCTTGACACAGGAGATGCTGGAGTACAATCTGATCGACTCCAACGATCTCATGCAGGTAATCGTTCTTCGTTCTTCTCGAACCGAAGACCATGTTCCTCTGTATCCGTGTGTAACGTGCACCTGGTGTTCCGGTCTCCAGACGGTCTGCTCCATGGCTCCTTTTCCGTTCCCGCAGCTGTGTGAACTCCGGGAAAAATACACCTACAACATCACGCCGTTTCCGGCCCCCGTCGGAGCTAACGGCAGGTATGCAGGACGCGGTCATGTCACCTGCAGCACAGATGCTGACTGAGTCACAGAATGTGGGACTGCCGTGTGTTTTATAGTTTTATACTCCGTTTAAAGATCATCTTCACCAATTGAAATTCGTTTTTAATATGGCTAGATGGGCGATGATGTAATAACAACACCATTTAGGGGTGTATTATTATATTTTTTGTATTTGTAGTCAGGCACTCCATGGATGGGAGAGCGATGATGATGACGACGATGACATGGATGATGAAGATCCTATTATAACAGCTCTGGGCTGCCTGGGCCCCCTCGGTGGACTTCTAGCCCCTGAGATCCAGAGATACCAAAAGCATCTAAAAGGTCAGTTTCTTATCGTAAAACTGTTAAATGTTACTTCTGTAATGTTTAAGCAAACCTTCCTCTCCTGCTGAACGCAGACATTTATGGTTTCTGTAACATTTTATGAGCTTCTTAAACTGTGTTGGCAGGTAATGTAACATAACGTAATGGAAACAGCATAATATTACTGTATAATCACTCCTGCAGCGTCACCTTGGCTACGGCGTTAGTTTCCTTGATTATTCCGTAAGAACCTGCCAGGAAACGGTTTAGTTTCAGATACATTTGTCAGTTGTTATTGTTTTTGAGGCGTTTGGGTCGTTCCAAAATATTTTGGAGGACTTTCTAGCCATCCTTCATTACAGACTTCAACTGCAGTAAATCAACAACGTATAGAAAGGAGCCGATATGGTGTTACCACGGTTACCCAGTAAAATCTGGCGTGTTCATACTGGATCGTATTTTCTGCAGATCAGAGAGCCGTGCAGAGCTCTCGCGGCAGTAACATAGCCGAGCTCAGTCCAGGCGCGGTGGGCGCGGGGCGGGCGGAGCACCAGGCCGCGGTCAAGAGCATGATGCTGGAGCGCATGAGCACCGACATCAGCGCGCTGGAGAAACAATACTGTCGTATTAAACAGAAACAGCAGCAGCAGGCCGGCCTGCTCTACATTCATACAGGTAACAGCACCTCTGAAATCATTTATCAGCTTCTTGTAGACTGCTATAGGCATTATGGCATTATGCGCTATAATAAATAACAAAATATTATCATTTGTTTGCAAACGCCCCTTTATTTGATACTTTATTAAATGCAATAACCACAATTTTTTAAGCTGCAATCCTTAACTTTTTTTGGTTATTGA
>JAZGTI010014955.1:0-13738 GCA_036877585.1 Botia kubotai
TTGAAATAAAGGACACCATGCTACTGCAAGCTCTTCAGCACAGTTTTTCAACAAAAACGCTGGTAACCCATCTGGCCCAGTAGCCTTATTGGTGCGCAAGCACCTGAAAAGGTGCTTCACATCACATGGGTCTACTTCTACCCAGGTGGTATCTTTGGTATCAGGTAATAATTGTAATATACTATCATATTCGTCTAAAGTTTCATATTCTGTTAGTGGAAAAACTGCCTGAAATGTGTGATTGAAACATGATTAACAATAAGCAAATACATGTCTGACTCAAATGGAACAATGCTCTTCAGATGTTGTCCAATAAATAAACATTTTAGAGTTTGAATTGTTGATTTAATTATTAGACTATTCATAAATCATAGAGCAACAACCACCACCAGCCACCAAAACAAAGTTGCTGAAACCATGCTCATGTAGGTATTCAGAAAACCACTACACAACCCTATAATAATTTCTGATCCTTTGTAATAACTATATGGCTTTTTAAATATTCTTTGTTGTGAGTTATACATTTATGAAGTGCTACTGCTTTTGCATTCTTTATCATAAGACTGCAATAATCAGGTTATGAAACTATTTGGTGTACAGCTTCCTTACCCAACCCCAGCTGCCCCACAAGACACAACAGAAACCCCTCACATTGTAACATACAGCTTTCATCTCACTTTCTCCTTATACATTGCAACAAAGGCGAAAGAGAAACAGTTTGCGGAGTTGTTCTCAATACTGTGGGAAAGACATACAGCTCCCACTTGAATATCAATTACTTTAGGGGATGGGGAACAGGATACAAGACTTGTTTCTACATGTCTTTTTTCTGGTTTCAGGCTATTACAGGATTCAGAGATGTGTGCATTTCAGTTGTATGAATGAAACGTGCCACTGTGTATTCCAATTTCATCTTATGGCTAAAAATGATTTAAAAAGATTTTTAACTACAATTGCTTCCCACATAAATGCCCATGTTAGCCACCCTGTATAGTTCTGACCTAACCATAAATTTAAAATACATTTGGCTACCACATTAAAGATGTAATATCGATAGGATGTTGGTAGAAGGCAGCCTCGTCTAAGAGCCTGTGCAACGCTCAACAAAACAAGGATATGATCTAACAAACACCCAATACATAACTTTCACTGTAGAGGCCACAATCACTACATTAATCAATTCAGACGTATCATTTTAGTCACCCCAACATCAAAACTTGTTTCAACATGTTTACACATTTGTTACAAACTGGCAATACTTTAACAGCGGTAACCCTACCTCTAAGATGTGGTCCAAGTCAGCCTTTGTAAGACATGGGTATTGTTTCAATATTTTTGCCTTCTCTGATTTATAGCGCTTCACCGCGGTCTCCCAGTTCGGTTCCTCCAGGACCTGAAATATTGCTGCCCCAATAGACAGGTAGAAAATGATCGCCGAAGTCAGAAGGGGGCCCTTATCCACCATAATGAAGTGAAGTGTAATGACTCGTATATCTACAGCGCGCACATGCTTACGTTAGTAATTAAATGAGCTCGACCGCAAACTTTCTTTCCGCAGGTTTCTTAATGAAGATACGGTACCGGATCCACGTACGCAATAATAAACATCGCTGAAAACCTGCATCAAGCAGTGTTTTTCAATTGTAACTAAAATACTTAAGAGTGCACGTTTTGAGTAAAGTCACTAGAACAGTTTGCGATCCACGTGCGCAGCTCGAGAAGCTAGTCCACACCAGTGTTCTGATCGAACTTTTTCCTCATCTGCTTGTTGAACACCACGAGAGGGTGGAAGTAATCCAAGAGCCACCCACTACAATACAACTGCTCTTTGTGTCTCTTTTAAAACAACCTTTTCTTTTTATTGCAACCCCTAACCAGAGCTAAAGTAGGAACTACTTTTATGAAATCCATGTATGCATGACCTCCTTAATTGCAAGTTGTCCCATTGATCAATTTTGATCAAATTAAACAAAATATAATAAGTGCATTTTTGACAATTGGTGTTAAGTTATTATTTGATGGTCTGAGCAAATTAAATTCATTTCTCTAAAACTAGGCTGAACTGAAGAAATTGCATGATCATCACAACACCAGCAAACTTCACCAACAGGTTCCTTACACATTTTGTTTGTATTTGTCAGATTTATTTGTTTGTAAAAGTTTTGACTGGCACACCTGCAAACATACTGGTTTAGATACCATATACTCTTTTCAGTTAAACTGTTTCAGTATTTGTGTTTGTGTCTGTATGTTTTAAAGTTTGCAGGTTAATGTCATCTTATTTTTTCATGTCAAGATGATTTTGTGTGGATGTGTACATACAAGTGAAAAGAACATTTAAAGCCTCTTGGGCTATACATAGAAAGACACATGACATACCACAGAGTTTTAAACCACCTTATTAAAATGAAATAGTTAAATAACACAATTTTCAGTGAAACAATAATTTCAGTCCCCAGATTGTTGTCCCACATTGCTGACTTTATTTAGCACCCTTTCACTTTTAATAGAAGTCAAGGTAATTAATTTGGCTTGCTGTCCATAAAGAACCATGCACTACAAAACTGGATCAAAATAGCAAAATTAGAATAGAGATGATGGTGTGGAGAAGGGATGCCAGAGGAAAAGCAGGAAAGGAAAGCAGTTGCTTATTATTACATTTCTCTTTTATATGATCTATGTTACTCTGCTTCGAAGTCAGTTACCCAGAGTAGTGCCAAACCAAACCGTCTTTTCTACCTTTTCTAATTTAATTTGCTCACACCCTAATCTTTTCAGTCTAGAAAGAAGTATGTAAAGAAAGCTCACAATAAGAAGAGATAATGTAAAAACAATAGAGGATCCAACGGCCACATTATATCACAACTCCTACATAATTTTTTTCTTTATTAGAAGTTGATTAGAATGTTTAGCTACAGATGGTATATCATTCACGCATACCTCTCGACTCTTAAAGAATCACAATGCTTTCCATCATCTTTTAACACTTGCACAATTTGTTTGTTACCTGTGCACAAATGGTTACAATTTAATGGAGAGAATATTGACAGTTTCCACCATTTGAAGGTTTCTATCTTGGACATGCTAAAAGTAAAAAAATACTTTTATCCATACCAGCTTAAACCAGAGACAACTAATACTTCATAAGTTGATTTTCCTGTGTGAACGCTGTGGAACTTTAAAAACCTTGCTATGTGTTGGGCATCTCATTCTGACATATCATCATTGACTAAACCAAAGATGCGAGTTTGGAGCAGGACTATCTGTTGAGCCAATCAATGTGTTACATGTCTGTCTGTTTTGTTCTCTATTTTGTATCTTGTATTTCTTCCTGTAGTAGTCTATTTGGAATCCTGTTCTTGTGACCCCACCCTAATTGTCACTTGTGTCTTTTTTACTGCTTTGTGTGTGCTTTTTGTCCTTTTTCCTCATGTCTCCATTACAGCCCATACAGAAATGTAATATATGTACATATGTCCGACGTCCATATATGCCATATATAAAACCTATTCGAAATTGGAACAATTCCCTATATTGACATATATAAAGCTACCCTATATATTTAATAATTATACATGTGTGTGAAATGTAATATGTATAAAAGTAAATAATGGTGATAATGGTGAATAGTTAATGGAAGAATCTGGAAGAATGTGTGCTGTTAAAGTCTATCACAACAGCTACAGAAAGCTTAAAAAACTTAGCGAACATTACGACCCCAAATCAACAAGAAGACCAGAATATAAATGCCATTTAAGAACAGTGCTGTCATTACCACTCACCACTGCATTCTTCTCTTTTTAAATAATCAGAACATATTTTTTTACTTTGTTATTTATACTTTATTGAAACTCATTGCATAGTACATTGTCACATGCAACACATTTTCTCAGGGCTAAATGATTTTATTCTAATTGAACTTTATTTTGATTAAATATTTCTAATTGTACTGTTTAAAAAACGATGTTTTTAAAAAAATAATGCCTTTACATTATATCACGCAACACATACACAATATTAAAATGTAATTTCTATATGTTTCTTTCTGTATGTAAATTTGCAGTGTAGCTGTTTATAAATGGTCACCTTTACCAGCAGAGTAGCATCATATCGTCAATCCAAGTGGAGGCTCTTGGCATCTTTGCTGCGTAAGGAACATACAAAGTTGAGTTGTTTATTGTCTTTCTGAAATACTCTTGCCCATTGTGGGATCACAAACTAATGTTGCTATTGGTTGCTGAAATGATAGACATTATGCATTGGAATTAAACAGATTACACTGTCTGGTTTAGAGCTGTCCAGGTAACTCTGTAATGCCTAACTATAGGCATCAACTGTAGGTGTTGATCATCATTATTATTTGTGTATTTTGTTTGATGATGCTAGTGGAACAGAAATTATACACCTTTAAGTGACTTAAGTCATAGTTATTACTAACACTGATATGACTAAATTAAATACAATTTTAAAAGAAAAAGGCAAAGAACTTTGAGCTCTAGGAGCCAGGGGGAAGACTTGAGGAAACAGGGTGGTGGTGACGGGAGTGGAACCAGGGTGGTGTTGATGGGGGAGGAGCCAGGGCACAGACAGGATGGAGTAGAGGCAGGAGGAGCCAGATGCTACCCTAACCACAGCCAGGAAATTGACCCATGAAGGAGCCGATGGAGAGAGGACCAATGGTGGAGGAGAGGCCGATGACTCCATGGGGCCGACCGATGGTGGCGGAGCAGGAGGCGACAGAGCCCGAGACAAAGAGCCGACGAGCCAGGGTGATTATCTGGAGGATCTGGAGGGCCAAGGTGGAGCAGAAGGGACAAGGGAGCCTGGTGTAGCTGGTGGACAGATGGGCGACGATGGAGACAAGGGAGCTGGAAGACACAGTGGAGCCGCCGGGTCATAGGGCCGAGGAGGAGTCTGGGTTGGCGGCAACCACATGCGATGACCCAGGGCTGGGCTCCGTCAAACAGAGTGCAAGGTTGACATAGCTCTTCAGAGTCCACACCGGGTTAGCGCGGGGCATGACGAAGCAAAGGTGCTCGAAGTAACTGAAGTCAGACTCAACACAGAGGTTAGATTTCAAACCAATAGGCATATTTATTGACAAGCACAGGTAAGTATTAAACAGGTAAGGGTAATGGTAGATAAATTTCCAATAGAGTTTAAACGGGTATTCAGATGACTTACCAGATGGTGGTTATGAGTATAAGTTCCATGAGCTGGCTTTGGTGATGGAGCACACATACAAACTGAAGAACACGATGGAGATGAAGGGAACACAGATATTCATAAGCAGGTAAGTAGCAGAGCATGGAGATTAGTCTAATTCTAATGTGGAGACCAGACAATAGCTACGTTTACATAGACACTTTCTGTGTCAATCGGATTGAAATCAGTCAGATTGATGAATCCGAGCGCAGTGTTTACATGACATGCTTCGAATTTGATCTTTTGACATGCACGCAGTACACGAATACATGTTTCCCGCCGTACCATACTAGAAGCCACTTTAATGCCATTGCTTCTTTTTTAAGTTTTTTTCAAAGCACAAACGCCCAAATGGGCGTATGAAGGACAAGTCAGTCTGTGGCACGATGAATGCCGCCGCAGTCGGGTCGGGCTATGGACAGGTGGGCGCCTCCGGGCTTGGCTCTGGACAGACGGGCGCCTCCGGGCCGGGCTCTGGACAGACGGGCACCACCGGGCCGGTATCTGGACAGACGGGTGCCTCGGGACCGAACTCTGGGCAGATGGGTGCCTCGGGGCCAGACTGGAGAACAGACGGACAAACAGACTGGACAGGGGACAAGACAGGCACAAGTACAGACTGGACAGGCACGTCAGACACTGGGGTGGAAGGCGTTGCCGCCACCGAAGCCACAGCCGGATCGGACAGGAGAGAAAGAGCCACCTCACGCCTCTTCCTCCTCCTCCTGGAGCTCCTGGACTGCCCTTCTCCAGGAGGGATGATGGAATGCTGAGCCGGATCCGACGGACCACCCACGCACCCAACAGGCTTACTCCCAGGCCCCACCAAGTTCCCGAGGGACCCGGCAGAGACCTCAGGAGACCCATTCCTCTCCCCGCTGGAACCCTCAGACATTCCTCCTCCTGAGGGACTTCAGACTTTGGTTGTGATAATGGAAAAAAATTTCCCTTAGAGAGAACCTGGTATGAGATCAATGGCGCAGTCAACTGAACTTCTTCAGAGACGGGTTCCAGCAGCAGGCCCCCTTCCTCAGAGATCTGACGAATCACGACTGGGGCAGATGGAGGCCCCAACTGATCCAGCTCGGACCACAACAAGTGATGGAGGGCTCCCACCATCTGCCAGTATGGCAGCTGGATCACATTCTCCCCTACTGCGTAAGGAGGGAGATAGTCGAGGCCCGCCAAAAAGTAACAGCTGAGGAGAGGTGGTGAGACAGACTCACTAGCCCTCTTGACCTTAACTGCATTCTCCATGAAAGGAAGACCTGCCTGGGGAGGAACGGGCAGCTCGTGGGCACGTGAGCTGGCGACAGTCTGGACCCACCACTCCGGGGACAACAAAACAGACTTTATTAAACTACAAACTAAATAAGCCACAACAGGGCAGCGCAAACAGAACACAAAGAGCCACAAAAGGGCGTCAAAGAAATATGCTGATTAAATAAAACAACAGTAATAAGAAAATTAATATAAACAAAGCACGACTAGAAACAATTGAATAATCACGATAATGGGAACAAAAGAAATACTATAACGTAAATAAAGTGTGATAATTAACACTCAAAGCAAACGGGGGAAAAACAGCCTAGACGCTAGACATAAACCACTAAACACAACTGACCAGACTGGGAAACACTGCAAGGACAGAACAAGACTGGCACAGGAAATAACAAATAACACAGACGCAACCGAAACAATAACAGATCTTAAACACGACAGGCTACGATAAAGACGGCATGAAACAAACGCTCTCGAAAAACAACCTTTGGCGACAACACGGACCAACACAAGACAGCAAACACGAGCGCAATAAATACACGGAAACAAATGAAGCAACAGGTCCACGACATTAACAGAAACGAGAGAACGAGGGAACGAGGCAGAGTAATGACGCAAGACAGGAGAGCACATGGCTAATGAATATGCGATTAGCCATGTGCTTCCACACGTAACACACAGCCAGAGCGCGAGTTCAGACTCCGCCTCAAAACGAAACCGGACTAAGACAGATTAAGTGGAGTCTGAACCTCGCGTTCTGACACGTAACAAGACAAAGTCAGGATCCTGGCGACACTTATGTATATGTACTATATCTTTGAAACTGACAATATCTAAAACAAAAAAGACTCTAAACTTCACATTTAAAGCAGGACTGCAATGTTTTTTGTAGAACAAAACTAAAGATCAGGATACTTCAGCACATTGTACACATTGTATTGTGTCTAAGTTAAGTATTTCTAGCCTTGTTTTGTTTTTTGTTTTTTCTGCTCCTCATGACAGTAAGAGCATTGCTTAAACTGCACAATAAGCATGATCCTCTAATTTGTTTCTGTTATGGTGGTTTACTCTTCCTGTAATTAGTTTCTTCACCACCGCGCCACCAGAGGGAACCATCTCCCAAATACTAACCCGGAACCGCTATTGGACTACACTTCCCATCATGCATTGTACCTGCCGCTGATCACTTCCTGCTTTACACCTGATCCTCATTCATCGCCCGTTATATAAACCGGACTCAAACTCTGTCTTATTGAGAAGTCATTATTTGCCCCCGTGCATCAATTCCGAGTGGGTTTTCCCTTGTTATCTTCTGGTTGTGATTTCTGTGTATTGTCCCCGTTTCATGATTGTTTGCTGCCTGCCTTTTGACCTGGATTGTTTTGTCTGCTGTCTGCCCTGATATTGGATTGTGATACCGTTTATGATTGCTTGCTGCCTGCCCTGAACATTGCTTGTCTAATATTTATTCTCTCTGCTTTGCCTCCTCTAACCCTGTTTACTGTGTTTGACCTTTGCTTGTTGATTACTCTATTAAAACTGCTGCATATGGATCCAAACGCACCTGACTCTTCATTACAGAAGACTTTGCCAAGCCCAGATCCAGCAGCCCTCTCACAGCTATCATCCAAACTATCCATGCAGGCCTCGCAGATCGTTGTCCACCAACATCAGCTCAACCGCCTCTCCTCACTCACCGAGGGGTTGGTGAAGGCCCTACAAGGTGTGCGACTCATGTCCCAAGAACCCACCGTTGCAAGCCCAACCATGCCATTCGCACCACTACTAAGCACTTTGGCCCCGGTAAGCCCATATCTAGCATTTCTTGATGTTTGATGGCTCTCCTGCAAAGTTTAAAGGATTTCTGCTACAGGGTTCATTGTTTGTGAATCAACAACTCTCATTATATCCCTCTGTCTCAAGTAGAATTTGTATGCTGCGCTTATGCTAACGATTAACTAAGCAAATGGCGATGTTTTTAGCTTTTTAACAAAAGCTCTAAATATAAAATCAAATCAAAACTTACCTGTTTGAACTCTTTTATTAAATCTGGGTGTCGGTCTTTGAGGTGTTTTATTAAGTTCAATGTATTTCCTCCTTTTGAGACAAAACTTCGATGACACCGCTTGCAAATGGGTTTCTGATGATCTATGATGTTGCTCTTGTCATCAGCCGCAAATACAAAATATTTCCACACGTGGCTCTTTCCTCCTTTCTTTTCAACAAGCAGATTTAGAGCCGCGGCATCGGCAACACCGCTGGTTGCCATGTCCCTGTGCTTTTATGGAGAAGACGCAACTGTGCAATGCACACCTTTCGGATAGCACAGCCAGGTCCGGGTTGACCGGGTGCTCGGTACCACCGGTACTTAAGAAAACCTGGTACCGTAACATTTTAATTTTTTTAGTAACGACTTGGTACCAAAGTACTGGGTCTTTTGACAACACTACGTTAGACGGTCGCCTGTTGGGCAATGGAGGTATCCAACAAACAACCCAGAACATCAAGCTGTGGGTTGGGGCTTTGCATTCTGAGGAACTTTAGTTCTACGCCATCACATCTCCCTATCACCCCATAATACTTGGATTACCTTGACTCCGTCTACATGAACCAGTCATCTCTTGGAGAGAGGGTAATATCATGCAGTGGGGAGCTAACTGTCAACGGAACTTTTTAAGCAAGGTCAGTCATCTCATCGGTTCAGTAACACTACAGGTGAACTCGCAGACTCCCAAAACTAACGTACCCTCAGTTTATGCAGATCTAATGGAGGTTTTTAGCAAAAGGAAGGCCTCTCAATTACCCCCTTATCGTTCAGTTGACTGTGCCATTGATCTCATACCAGGTTCTCTCTAAGGGAAATTTTTTTTCCATTATCACAACCAAAGTCTGAAGCAATGAAGGAGTATATAGAGGAGGAATTATCCAAGGACTTTATACGTCTATATAACTCAAAAAGAAGGATGGTGGCTTAAGACCCTGCATCGATTATCAAGCCTTAAATGATGTAACTATTAAGTTCCACTATCCGTTACCTCTAGTCCCAGTAGCCCTTAAACAACTCCACCAAGCCAGGTACTATACCAAGCTAGATTTACGCACAGCCTACAATTTAGTCCGAACCAAGGAAGGGGATGAATGGAAAATAGCATTCTCAAACACATCAGGTCACTATGAATACCTAGTAATGCCATTCAACCTAGCCAATAGCCCGTCAGTATTTCAATCCTTCATGAACAATGTCTTCAGAGACATGCTTGAAAAATGGGTCATCATCTACATCAACCACATTCTCATTTACTCTAACTCCCTTGGCAGTACGTCAGATCCATCCTTAAATGATCACTAGAGTATCAGTTATAAATCAAGGAAGAAGTGTAAATTCCACTCCATCAGCACATCCTTCCTGGGTTACATCATTTACATTTATATTTAGCCATTTGGCAGACGCTTTTATCCAAAACACATTGATCGACTACACATTGATCAGTATACATTGAGTATGTGCAATCCCTGGGATCGAACCCATGACCTTGGCGTTGTTAATGCCATGCTCTAACCACTGAGCTACAGGAAAGCACATCATCAGTCGAGAGGGTCTTGCCATGGATGAGAAAAAGGTAAATTCAGTCTCCTGTTGGTCACAACCCAAGACCATGAAGGACTTACAGAGATTTTTGGGGTTCAAAGAACCCATCATCGCGGACAAGTTACTAGTAGCTCCTGTACAGTGGGATATTATGACCAAGATCAATCAGGCCAACAACTAGATCCCACCACCCACAGCATGCCCCAGCAACCTCACTTTTGTTCCTGAACCCTTTTGAAGTCACCTAATTTCTCTAGTCCATAGAACTCCCAGCTCTGGTCATTCAGGCATTACAGCTACTATCGAACTCTTAAAGAATCGCCTCTGGTGGCCATCTTTCTCCAATGACACCACTAAATTTGTTCAAAATTGCAATACCTGTCAAATGGCTAAGACCCCCAGACAACTCCCTTCAGGGCTATTACAACCCCTACCCACACACCAATGCCCCTGGTCTTACATTGCAGTGGACTTTATTATGGACCTTCTCAGGGCAACACCACCATCCTTACAATAGTTGATCGTTTCTCTAAAGCATGTCGCCTTGTTCCGCTACCCAAGATCCCAACATCTCTAGAAACAGCAGAAATCCTGTGTAATTATGTCTTTAGATTTTATGATTTACCAGAGGACATAGTCTCTGACCGAGATCCTATTGGCATAAACGACAGAATAACTGGAGCAGATTTCTAATGTGGGCAGAGTACGGCCAGAACTCTCTTGTAAACCATCAACTTGTCTGACACCCTTCAAGTGTGTGTTAGATTTTCAACCTCCGCTATTTTCCTGGTCTGGCAAGCTTAATTACTTGATTACTCTATTAAACTCCACTCTATTAAACTTGATTACTCTATTAAAACTGCTGCATATGGATCCAAACGCACCTGACTCTTCATTACAGTTTCCTTAGTTATTTTACACCTATTTCCTGTATTGTACACCTTTGTACTCCGTTTTGTTTCTCTTTTGTAAATGTTTGGTAATATTGTAAATGCATACAACACATGCACAAGCTTTGTTGAATCTAAATTTGAGTGGAAGACAAAGAATGCAGAATGTTTTCTGCAAAGCTGTGTGACATGTTATTTCCCCCTTTCAACAGTAATTAACCAAGCAACATTAACAAGTAATAACCAAGTTACTTAAGTCAGGACTAGTTTTAAAGTGTAAAAACATCTCTTCATTACAAAAATGTTAAGGTCTTTTCTTGAATATCGACATAATATTTAATTTTTTTTTTAAATTATGTTCCAGTAATTTGTTACTTGTTGTGTCCTGAATGGTATAGCAGGTGGTAAGACCAAGCAGAGGTGAGTGTATAGTTAACAGCAGGGCTTTCCACAGCTTTACTGAATTCATTATTAGTAGGTCAGAAGTATGTTTTCTGGTACTTTCTGCTTGTGTTCCTACCTGTCTGGTCAAAACGCATTGTTCATTCATTCAATTAATTATTTTTTTTACTAGCTCCAAAGTGCTATCTACTTTTATCAAAAATGGTTGGCATATTTTACTAAAACATTGGCAAAACTTTTCCATGGACCTGTTCACATTTGTCTGCAAAAGCTAATTCTGCTGGAAGAAATCTCAACTGTCACTTTCAGATATTGTGGATTTTTTTTTAAATCAATATTTCCAAGCAATGAGATGGAGAAAGATATAGAAAATATATGGGGAAAAAATAGTTGATCATCATTTAATTAGGAAAGCCACAATATGTTGCCCTGAGGCATGATACAGTGCCTTATAACAAATTATCAACAAGTTTAACAGACCACTTTGTGTTTTGCTTATTTCTACCAATGCTTATCTGAAGAGGTGCTGTGCTTCAGAATGTTTCAGATGGTTTTATCATTGATTATAGAGCTACTACCCTGTTTTGGAACAGTGTTATAACCTCGGGTAACATGCGAAGTTAACCCAACATCTGAATTAAAATGAAGATAAAGATCATTTAAAAATGAAATTCTTATAAAAAAAGAATCAACTCAATTCACTTCTCAATACACAATGGAAAGTTTTATTTTTTCTCATTGGCTGGCTGACGACTTTATGCTATCCATGTATTAATGGCTACATGCAAAAACAAATAGACATGAAATATTATCATACTATTATCATACATCAGACATAGAATAAAATGCATAAATTGTATAGATTGCTTTTATGGCCTTTTTGGAGCTTGACAAACATTCCTAAGAACTGTCATTGTATGGAACAGAACTAAGCAAAAATTCTTAATTTTATTTGTGTTTGATAGATATAAATACAGCATACAGTCATGGCCAAAAATATTGGCACCCTTGCAATTCTGTTAGAAAATGCAACTCTTTTCTCAGAAAATTGTTGCAGTTGCAAATGTTTTGGTACTTGCATGTTTATTTATTTTTGTTTGTATTGGAACAACACAAAAAAAAATGAGAATTCAAATCTGATACAATTCCACACAGAACCCAAAAAATGCTTTGGAAAAAATTTATGGCACCCTTAATTTAATATTTGGTAGCACCCGCTTTGGAAAAAATACTGAAATCAATCGTAACCATGAATGAGTTTCTTACACCTCTCTACTGGAATTTTGGACTACTCTCTACTCTTCTTTTGCAAAATGCTCCAGGTCATTCAGATTTGAAGGATGCCTTCTCTCTACTACTGTTTTGAGATCTCTCCACAGGTGTTCTATGGGATTCAGATCTGGACTCAATGTTGGCCATTTCAGAACTCCAGCGCATTGTTTTTAACCATTTATGAGTGCTTTTTGAAGTGTGTTTCGGGTCATTGTCCTGCTGGAAGACCCATGACCTCTGGTGGAGACGCAGCTTTCTGACACTGGCCACTATGTTGCGCCCCAAAATTCTTTGGCAATCATCAGATTTCATGATATTGTTTACACAGTCAAGGCATCCAGTGCCAGAAGCAGCAAAGCAATCCCAAAACATCTTTGAACCTCCACCATGTTTGACTGTAGGGACTGTGTTCTTTTCTTTGAAGCCCTCATTTCTTTTCTGTAAACAGTGCCATGATGTCCTTTACCAAAAAGCTCTCTCATCTGTCCACAGTACTTTCTCCCAGAAGGATTGTGGTTTTCTCCCATAAGTTTTGGCAAACTCCAGTCTTGCTTTTTTATGCCTTTGTGTCAACAGTGGTGTCCTCCTATCAACTTCTTTCCACCTTTTCATTCAGATGGTGACAGGTAGTGCGGATCAGGGTGCTAGGGCATCATAAATATGATGCAGAGAGATCCACAGAAGGAGGCATGGAGGGATCTGTTGTCAAAGGTGTTTGTCCACAGAATGAGGTGTTCTATGTATCATCTAATGTTTTCAACATTTTACCATCATGCTGGAATAATGCCTTGCCATTAAGATACATTATTATTAAATGGTGAAGGATTACAGTTCTCTAGACGGAATCAACATCTGATGTGTTGCATTGTAACTGTGCCCCAGAATTCAACAGTTGGTCTGCAAAGGTGTGAACCAAACAGCTCCAGTAGGAGGTCCCAATAAAATTGTGAACCAAATGGCCTGCCTATTGTAAAGCCTCCAGTAGGAGGTCCCAATTGCATTTCTATTCTGTTTGTGGGCCTTTTGTTTCCAGGTATAAGGTCTGGTCACACAGACAGTACCTTGGGTTAAGATCTAGAAGACGGCTATGCTACACGAC
>JAZGTI010014956.1:0-13738 GCA_036877585.1 Botia kubotai
GTATTAAGATCATAATTCTCATACAACAACTGCCTTACTTACTCCCAATAAGGGAGTCTGTTAGGCGTAGAATATGGTCGTGCAGAGTAAGTCATTAATATGTGCTTTATAAGTACTAATAAGCGATCAATATGCTAGTAATAATCATGTTAATAAGCAATTAGTTAATAGTGAATATGTGTACCTTAATTTAAAGTGTTACCGAACTATCCACAAATCCATATGCAGAAGACTTGAATATGATATATAGCATGGAATACTAGTAACATGGATTAGTTTAATGATACCTGTGTCTTTTCAATCTTAAAGTAACCTATAATTTTTATGATGTCACCCATTGTAATCCCTCCTACTCACCACCGGAGGTTACCATAATCTCAGTTCTGACTCTGTCTTCTTTCTGTAACGAAGACGCTGAAGCGACGGGATCCATATGCAGTAATTTATTAGCAAACACTATCAAAAAACAGGCAAAAGTCAAAAAACGGCAAATGTAGGCCAGACAGGGGCAAAATGTAAACACAGGCAAGGGTCGAGGCAGGCAGCAAATAATCAACAACAATGTCCAAATCAGAAAAACAAGAGGCAGGTGGCAAAGATTCATAAAACGATAAACAGTCCAAACGGTAATGTGAAGGCAGTCCGAAGAAATGTTCTGAAATGCAGCACATGGCAAACAAGACATCGCACTGATTTAGGTGTAGACCTGGGTTTTATAGGAATGCTAATTGGATGCAGGTGGCGAACCGAAAGCTGATCAATCCTTGGTACGGGGCAGATGGGAGTCCAAAATTGGGGTTAGTACTCTGGTGAGGGTTCCCGCTGGCAACCAGCAGGAGGTGGAGTGGAGACCTCCTCCGTAACAGAGCCCCAACATCCCCCCCCCCCCGCAAGTGGCTCCTGACTCTGGGTCGTCGATGTTGATTATCTTGAAGTGTTTGTTGTCTGACAGCACGAAGAAGATGGGTGTGGGCTTTCTCCCAGACTTCCTCACTCCTCTGAAGCCAGTCCGTGACAGCAGGAAGGTCTGTGGCTTCCCCAGACCAGGGAAACATTGGCGGTTGAAAACCCAGGACACACTTGAAAGGGGTCATTCTAGTAGAGGGTTTAACTAAAGAGTTCTGAGCGTACTCTGCCCACATAAGGTTTCTGTACCAGTCAGCCTGATGCTGGTTACAATAAGATCGGGGAAATCTGGTAATCTCTTGATTTAAACGCTTGGTCTGTCCATTGGCCTGTGGGTGGTAACCAGACATCAGACTGACGTTAACTTCTAGACTCTTGAAAAAGAGGCCCAAACTCAAGAGGTAAACAGCCCGGTCTGACACAATATCCTCAGGGAGCCCAACAAATTTGAAAACAAAGTTACACAGGGTTTCCGCAGTTTCAAAAGCAGTGGGTATCTTGGGTAATGCAACTAATCGGCAGGCCTTGAAAAAACGATCTATAATGGTGAGTATTGTTGTATTACCCTGAGAGTTAGGCAGGTCAGTGATAAAATCGATGGCTATGTGGGACCTGGGTCTTTAAGGTGTGGGCAGAGGTTGCAGAAGGCCAGCAGGTAACTGTCAACAGTTCTGTATGAAGGAGATAGTAATGCTTGGGAGTCTTGGCCACCAGTAACGATTCCTTAACAGCTGGATGGTGGCTGCAATCCCCCTATGTCCTGAACTAGGCTTTTCATAAACTATTTATCACTTAATCACTAATTAATCACTTTCTAAATTGCTTTGGGACAAAAGTTAAGTTTTCGGGCAGTCAGGGGGTTGTGGATGGGCCTCATTGGCATTAACTATTTCAGTATGTAAATACCACTGAACCGGGGCCACTAAAAGCTTATCGGGGAGAATGTTTTCCAGGGAACCTGACTTGGGGTAAATTCGGCTTGGCCAGACAGGGAGTCGGCCTTGGTATTCTTGGAACCGGGTCGACAGGTAATGGTAAAGTCAAAGCCACTGAAAAATAACGACCATCTAGCTTGGCGCGTTAAGGCATTTGGCCAAACGTAAAGAATTCTAAATTCTTATGGTCAGTAATTACAGTAAAAGGATGTGCAGCCCTCTCGAGCCAGTGTGCCACTCTTCCCGGGGCGAGCGTCATGGCTAGTAACTCTCGGTTTCCTACGTCATAATTTTGTTCAGCAAGTGACAGTTTCCACGAGAAATACACACAGGGGTACATTCTAGGGGGCAGACCATGACACTGAGAAAGAACCGCCCCTTCGCCTATATTTGATGCGTCAACCTCCACTATAAAGGGTAATTCATTAAACACTTCTTTCCCTTCACATACAAATTATTCTGAATAAGGCATTCGAGAACAGAACGAACATGACTGATGTGTTCTCCCAACGTCTCTGAAGAAACCAAGATATCATCAATATAAACTATAGCAAACCTATTTAACATATCCCAGAAAATGTCATTCATGAACGACTGAAACACAGAGGGGCTATTAGCTAGACCGAAAGGCATGACAAGATATTCGCAGTGACCAGTGGATGTAGAGAACACTGTCTTTCACTCATCCCCCTCCCGTATGTGAACCAGATTATATGCGCTCCTGAGATCAAGTTTAGTTGTAGGTGTTCTCCTCCGTAACACTTTCCCTGGACTCCATTTCCCATAATTCCGGCACCTGGAACTAATTGCTTCATTCCTGTTTTCTATTATTCTGGCTATTTAACTACACCTCCTCATCCAACCATTGCAAAGTCTTGTTTTGCCCTGCAAACATTTCTGAGTGGTTTCTCTGTCTTTAGTTATTTTTTATATGACCTTGGATTGTTTATTCGCCTCATGATTGCCTGGATATTCTACAAACTGTTTGCTGCCTGCCCTGACCCTGTTTTTACCTGAAACTGTGGACAATTCTCAGCTTCGAAGGCTGTTGCCTTATCCATTAGGAGACTAGGCCTTCCACGGGCGTTATTATAGGAATCTCAGCAAGAATGTCAAATGCCACCCTTAAGCACTTTTCAGTCCCCTGCTTCGAAGGTTGATGTCTTATCCAATTGTCCTCAAGTATTGTATTGGTGCATATGGGTAGCTTTAGCTGTCAGATGTCACAAGCAGAAGTCAGCCACCGTTAAACACTCACCATCTCATGAGGACTATTGAGGCTTTGAGGACTATTGGATAAGACATTAAATTTTGAAGCATGGGATTAGTAAATGCACAAGTGTGACATGTGATATTTGTGGCTAAAAAAAAATAATACTTCCCCTTAGTAATTCCTGAAGAAGGCTAAAGTGTATTTTTATATTACAGATAGTATATTCTTATATTACAAGTACTATAATCTTATGTATTTTCATGTACTCTTATAATTACAAGATTCAACAGAGCTACAGTCAATTTGACCTTGCAGTTATGTGTTATGATCACCAACTGGAGTGCCCCAGAGTTCCCAGAGGACACCATCCAAACCATTGCTACTCCTCAAAGACTACATTTTACAGTCTTGCTTTCATCTGTATCTCATTTACTTATTAACTCACCCTATATGTAACCTCATGTTATCAGTAATTCCTTGTAAGGTCTTAGCGGCTACACTGCAATTCTGAGTGTTCTATAGGTTTCCTTCCCATGTTTGTGGTTTTATGTTCTACCTGTTTTGTTGTTTTTTCCTGTAGTTTTGTGATTTGGACTTGTTTGTTGGGACTGATTTCAGCAGTTGTAACAGAAGACTTCGCTATGTTCAGATCCAGCAGCCATCCTGGCCCCACACCAGAGCCTCCAGCTATCCTGGCTGCCACACCAGAGCCTCCAGCCATCCTTGTCGCTATACCAGGGCCTCCAGCCACCCTGGCCACCACACCAAAAGATGAGGTGATGGTGATTGGACATTAGTCCTTCATTTGCCTTAACACAACCACAGAGGTCATCTATATACTTCCTGTTAGCACAGAGGTCATTCCTGAGTTTCCTGTTTACCCAGATGCAACCATGAAGGCTGTCCTGATCTGAATTTTCTGTCTTTCCAGATGTAATCATGGACATTGTCAATGAACATTCTGTCTGTCCAAACATAACCACAGAGGTTAGTCCTGAACTGCTTCGAGATGACCACAGAAGTCATTTATGGACTTCCATTCTGCCCAGAGATGACTGCAGAGGTCAACTTTGACAGCATCATGCTGGTCTCGTTGGGACCATGGAGGATATCCCTGAGCTTTCTGTGCTCCCTTTCACAACCAAGATGGCTGTCCCTGAGCACCTGTGCTCCCTGCCATGCCCAAGATGGCTGCTTCCGTGGTCCCTGCCTTTGTCAAGATGGCCACCCTAAATGGCCTCCCTGTGCTCTTGTCTTGAGTTTGATCCTGGATTCCATCACTCCTGGTGCCTCCCTGGTGCTGTCTAGTTGTAATTTTTAAATTTTGCCTGTATGTTAACTAAATATTAAATTGTTAATATTTATAAAGATTCTGCTATGGTGTGTGGCATCTATTTGGAGCTATGTGGAAACAGAGTTTTAAGAAGTGACGGAACTCCATCCAACATGCTGATCAGATTGTACAATTGAGCTCTCCCATGATGCATTTAAAACAATTGGCAATTGTAAAATGCCAAACACATAAAAAAGGGACTGTCTTTGTAATCAAAGGTAATAATGCTGCTGATTTGGCAGCTAAACATGCACCAGTCTGTCATATTGTTGGTATGGCACCCATGGTACTGATCCAGTACCAGCCACAAATTGCTGATCTTGCACGTGTACAACAGCAAGCAAATCTTATTAATATTCTGTGTGACAACAAAGGGGAGCCACATAAGACGCTAATAGTATATGGCGATCGCATGAAAGATATATGATTGTGCCCACAGCTCTTTCACAAGTGTTGCTTTTTGATGCACAATTTGACCATTGCAGAAGGGGGGAGGTCATTATACTGCTTATCATGTTTTATCATATCTTATCATATTTACAGGCAATGGTTTATGAGTTATTTTGGCTGGATTAAAAAGTTGTTAATGCTTTGCCACTTCCATTGATGAGTTATCGTGTGGAAACCAACAAAATTACAAACTTGACTCCCTTTATCTATTCATGGGAGCAGAGCAGAGGACCATGGGAGGAGAAAGAAGGACTGTGTCCCATTGTTCCAGGATATCAAGTCTAGAGACATCAGAGGAAGACCAAGGAAGAGAGCAACTTGAAAGAGAGCCAGAGACTGATTCCATCCATAACATATCTAGAGAGCATAGTAGTAAGGATACTGGCACAGTATGACAGTTGATCAGCAGAGAGGAGGAGAACACAAGATGTCAGGGAGGATGGTGAACTTTCAGGACCCTCTGAATAGAGAACTGAAAGAGATTGTGATGTTTGGCCTGACATTGGTGACTCTGCTGTAACAACTTGCTCAAGTTTAAAGATACTGCAGCTTTCCCCACAATTGATTTTTCAGTCCTTAAGTTGTCCCTAGGATGAGGTAAAATATGACAGGCCTGATGGTGAAAAGCTGCTAGACTTGGCAACTTTATAGTAAGTCAATCACATCTGTCCAATTGCTTGTTTTGTTTACCCTCACCTCTAAACAAACTTCTAATGGTGCCTAATCCCTATGAATATAGACACTCTGGTAGATTCTAGTCTAACTGTTTACTGGTAAATATTATGCAGTCTATTGCCCTGCTGAAATCCTTACAATATATAACATTGATTATTAACTGTATGACGTCACCAGATAGCACTCCAGATACCTGTCTGTGAAGAATACAGTTACAGATTTGGCACAGTCCTCCTGTGCCAGTGGGAGGATGGGTTTGAAGGGAAGCAGACTGTGTCAGGGACAATGCAGTTGCTTTTAAGTTACTTAATAGGGACTTTATGTTAGCCGAAAATTTGGTTGTAAGAAAATGAGTGCCAAAGTTGGTGCTTATCTGAGAAAATAATGAGACAATAGTAGTACCTGCTCAGAAGATCATTGATTTTTACTGTATAAAACTGGTAGAGGATTGTGTTAGCAGTGAAGAAGGTTGTTTCAATTCATAGATATTAATTTACATAACCATGATACACAGACAATATCTTGGAAATTTAGTTAGGTCATTTGCATTCACTTAATTATAATAAAATTCTAATTCCAATTGACACTAGAACTACCAAGGCAGTCATTTTAACCGTTTTAAAATTTTGCAATGTAATACATTTGTTGAAATAAAACCCATATAACTATAATACCCTGACTTTTCTTAAATGTGTGTATATTTCATTGTTATTTTATTAAAATGACAAAACACAAAAGAGTATTTCTACCTTAAATGGCCACAACGGTCAAATTGACCATATGGATTACAGCGTTCGCTACTTTTTCCTGCTGCTGAAGATACGTGTTACTGTTGCCTATCAACTTTTTTTCTAGTTGTTTATTTGCTAAATGTCACAGGGTAGTGTGTGGGAGCTGCAAATGGAAAGTATGACCGCTATGGCTAGCGTTAAGCTACAGCATTATGCTAGAAAAGTCATCATCTCATCACTGGCATGTATAATCAAAACAAATTATGCTTAACAATTTAGACACCAAGGAGTAATGAGAAAAAAAGTAGTGAGAAAAAAGGCTAAAAAAAAGCTAAGCATAAATCCAAATAATATATGAGACCCCTCTTGATGCCAGTGGTTTACACACATGGAATGGGCATCCATGGCAACCTGTGAAAAGTCTTTGACACAATGTCTTGTTCCTTTCATGTAAGGGAATCAAGGTTACATGCATAATCTGACATTATACATACTGGTGCAGCATGAGCTGAAATCATGCCACTCAGAAGTGGAGGTGTCGCAGAAACAACCGACCAGTCTGGGGAACCTGTCAGCATCTCCATGACAAAAGGAGCTTCTAAGACAGCAATTCTTTTCAACAACATTGTTGTAACATTCAATTAAACAGGTTTTATAAAACAAATTTTACTCTAAATGTGTCCTGACAATCCCTCTGTAGAGACCTCACTGCTAGATTGATATATTAATTTATTTAAACCCTCACATTCACAGAATGCACCACTAATAAGCTTGTCTAGCGAATAAAGTAGTTATAAAATATGGTTAAACAAAACACTTAAATGAATCCCATTAGATGGGATTGCTTCAGAAGGCTTACTTATGGTTATGGATTACTGTCATGATGGATGGATGTGCTTTTTGGAGCTTCAAAATCTTATACACAAATCAATTCTATTACAAAGCTGAGAAGAGCCAAATTTTTAAGGGTGTACTCACATTAGGCATGGTTGTCTTGTACCAAGCCTGATTGTTATTGTCCCCCCTCCCCACTCCCTTGCTGGCCTGGTGTAGCCAGTTTACAGGGTAAAACCAATAGACAGATGCGTGTGAGAAACAAAGTAGCCAACTCCCATCTCTGTATGATGTTCTGATGCTGCAATATAGCTAATTCATGTTGGTTGCTAGGGTGTTTCAAATGGTTGCTAGGGCATGGCCAGTTTCAATGGTAATAATTAAAGATTACTTGCCAGTCTGAGTCAAAGAGACCACCCACTTGTCTCTATGATATTCTGATGCCTCTCACCTTTTCAAAGGGAAGTCAATGGGGTGGTTGTTAGGGTACTGTAACTAGTTGCTAGGGCGTGGTTATGAATGTGAAATGTCACCATTTGTTGCTGCTTACTAAGTCATGCGATATGAGTCCATCCCCAAGTCTTTACGCCATTCTGATGCGGAGCTATGCCATCACAAAGATCTGCCCAATGTTATGTCTATGGGATTTTTTTCAATGAAAGTCTATGGGGCAGTTGCTAGGGTACTGTAAACGGTTGCCAGGGTGTGGCTATGAAGTTGTGATGTCACCATTTGTTGCTGCTTGTTAGGCTGAGCGATATGAGCCCAACCCCAAGTTTCTACAACATTCAAATGCAGAGCTATAACGTCACAAAATTTAGCCCAATGTTAAGTCTATGGAATTTGCAAATTGACATTCCCAGAGAAATCAGACCCAACAGCTCAAATATAAATCAATATTTATAAACTTACTATTGTGAATCGGGGTAACATAAGGAGACAGTTTTGAACACTGATCTATTATGTATTTGCCTAATATCAAATATTTGTTCATTTTTAACCAAAAAAAGTTACAGATTGCAGCTTTAATAAAATTCTGAATGTGTTTGGCTGAAAAATTTGTATTTTATTTTAGGTGAACTATTAAATATTGAAGCTTAGCATGTATAGATCCTGCCCAACGCAGTGTTACATTTTTCCTTTACTTTTTTTAGATTTACTTAAAGAACCTTTAATGTATGGGTGAACAAAGTAGTATATAAAGGGAGTGTGATACCATGAATAACCCCCTGTTTGAGACAGTAATTGGTTCTTTACAAAAACTGCCTAATGCTATGGACATTGCTCCACACTCAGAGTCATATGACACAAACTATTTGACCTGAGAACATACTCAGAAAAGCACATGTAGATAGAGCAGCTGCAGGTCTGGTCCAGAATTAGATTCAGCAAACTATGATTGGAACTATGAAAATCATACATACAAAAATTTATGGGAGATTTAACTTTACAGAGAGTAAGAATAATACATATTTAAATTTGTATGAACTCTTACCATTCTTATGTAAATTCTGACTTTTTTTACAGGGGGGCATCACCACATTCCTATGTGAGAAGAGCCAGTAAAAAATGCCAGAGGCAAGTTAATACTACAGTGCCAAAAGAAATCCAAACACAGAACTATTATTTCAATACTGTCAAAGGTTAGTCATAAGACTAGGCAACTGAAAAATTATCAAAACTGAGAGCTGAGAGTGAACAAATTTAATTTGTTTGTTTGTGCTCACAAAGACTACACTAAAAATTGATATTACTTATTCTTTCCATGACTTCCTACTTTAAGTCTCTTTTAAAACCCTGGGAGCATGATGCAAAGCTAAACTCACAAGACGTGTCTTTCAAAACACATTACATTCTATTACATCCATAGCTAATGGTTTTTTATTTGAAAGCGTTTGTTGTCATGTGAGTGCTTGAACAGCATTATCCATGCTGGTGCCACTACAGTGGAACAGGACAACAGAACACTGGTTTAAACGTGGTTGGTGTAAGATGTTTGTTAACTAAATGTAAGAACTGTTATATAACTATCTAAAAGAAAAGGTCACTACAATAAAGAACATTAATGATTTTTAAAGGTATTGGTGTAATAAATAGTTAAATAATATAGGCTAATATATGTGTGCCACATTATTATAAAAAAGGTTTTCCATGTTATCATAATGTTACAATAAAATTTCTTAGTGGTGTTTATATGTTTCTGTGTTATTTTAATGTGTTTTTCCTTTACTAATGAACTTTTCGTGGAGGAGCTTGACTGATTTTCCTTCTGAGCTATTTACTGCTGAAAGACAAGTGGAAGAACCGTGCAGCTATAGGCAACAGACACAATTTGCTCTGACAGTAAATAAAAATATGAATAACTTATTGAAACTTATTCTTTCATTTTTAATAGAACAACATTTAGTAATAATAATAAATGGAAATTAATTATCAAACCAGTTATTTGCATTTTTTAAATGAAAAGCATGTCCAAGCATTCCCTCTAACTGTGAAAGTGCTGTTAATTTGAACAAAGTGTTAAATCACGTTGGTTGTTATCATGTGACAGTGTCAGGTTTAACATTTTGACCTCTTAAAATGGTGAGAAATGGTAGTAGGAGGAGTTGACAGCAAATCGGTTGAACGTCAGAAACTTTCCCTCCCCTTTGTTAAATGAGCAGAAGTCATACTGCAGCAAACATTCTTTCCTGAAATAACCTACACTTGGATGTGGTTGGTATAAAGTTTAATGGAATGCACAATACCCACTCTTATTGCAGTTTTAGTCTGAGAGCTGTTTTATTTTATAGTACTTATAAATGGCGGAGGAGGTTTTGATAAATCCTGATGGGAAACATACAAGGGTAAGTAGCCTAGATCTAAATTAGTTTACACATTCATTATAATTATTATTATTGTTTTAATTGTTGTTTAAAGACAATGCTGCATTGCTTAGTGAATTCATGTGTCTGCTGTAATGTTTGACATTACTGGGATCAAAAAGAAAACATTTTAAAATTACAATAATGTCTGAAAAAAACATGTCTGCAGAATGCCACTGTGTGAACTGTGGGCACTTTCTCTTTTAACTTGAATGAAAACCAACCAAAAGCTAATCAAAAGGTTTACGAATAAAGTTAGCTGTATTAGGGAGCTGGTATTACCAGCAGCATAAAGACAGCGTATATAGACAATAAATTCTGGTTAATTTTGCCTGTTAAGAGACATTTTTCATGTACAGGTGGCAAGCCATCGACAAGCCATATACATTTACACAGAATTACAATCACAGCACTCTAATGTGTAATGTTGATTTGCAACTGCAAACGCTAAGGTTTGTCCTTTTTTGGAAAAAAAGAATGCAAAGTGGGTCTGAAAACATTGACAACACTGGGAGCAGCCTATGCCAGACTTGTTTCTTGTAATGCGAAAGAAAAGGTACTTTTCAACCTTAGGGTCAAACAGTTCTATGAATGGCAATAATTGGTTATAGTTGTATTTCCTTAGTTTTGCAGAACACAGTTACCGTTCCTTGCCCAAAATTCTTACCATGGTTCACTAATTGTGCGGAATCATGCTGGTAGAATGCATGTGGTGACCTTACCACTCATTGATTACTTGTCTGTTGCCTGGCTACCAGTTACCTTTTGCGGGAATTCGCTCTGTATCGTGAAACGACACTGTGAGGAACGCCATCAGCATGACAGCATCTAAAGCACATGTAAAACGAGTCCAATCTTGATTGGTACTGCGTGATGACAGACTAAAGGATGTCAGAATATATGGTAGTTAGCTTCTGATCTTCAGCAAGCATTCTGTGTGACATGTAAGTAAAAAAGAGTTATTAAAGCAAGTAAGACAAATCAATTCCTACAAATCCTACTTCTGTGTTTCTAGCTCCTCATACAGGCACCAGAAGGAGACTGTTGCCTCTCGATTCCCCCCTCAGAGAGCTTGGGTGTCAAATCAGCACTCTACCCAAAGCTGGGGAAGAGGACCTGATGGCCCCCTCTGTGATTGAGCAACTAAGTTTCACTCCTTTACAGAGCACTCAGGAAATTGATATTTGCTTCCTGCTGTCTCATGTTCTTTGGGATACAACAGTTTCCAGCAAACACAAATCGAAGATGCCGCCAAAACTTGTTGCGGCTTGCTAGACTGTACAAAATGTGATTTGGATTTCTCCTGCTGGTCAGCCGCTTCAGAATACCGAACACATCACACACAGTATACCAGAGGTCAGCATTGAGAGGCTGACTATGTTAGAAAATTATTGACTTGCTTGGAAGAGACTTGGAAGGCTCTTCCAAAAGTGTCTAAATGGGTTCTGCGTTAGGTTAAGCGGGGCTACAGGATTCCTCCCAGGTTCAATGGGGTGGTTTGGACTGTAGTCAACACCAAGCAGTATAGAGTGTTGGAACTAGAAGTGCAATCTTTCGTGGCAAAAGGGGCCATATAGGTTGTTACCCCTTCCAACAGAGAAGCTGGGTTCTACAGCCAGTACTTTATAGTTCCAAAGAAGGATGGGGGTTGCATTCAAACCTAGATCTATGGCTTCTAAAATATTAGGAGAGGAGATTCAAGTTCAAGATGTTAAGTATTCCAGTTATCATCAATCAAATCTGGGATTGGTTTGTCACAATAGATCTAAAGGACGCATACTTCCATATATCCATCCCTCCTTTGCACAGGAAGTTCCTCAAGCTTGCTTTTAGTGGGGGGATGCCGACCAGTATTGGGTTCTTCCATTCAGCCTGGTCTTGACGCCCCACACCTTCTTGAAGTGTATGGATGCAGCCCTGGCTCCATTGAGGCTTCAGGGCATCTGCATACTCAATTACATTGACGACTGTCTTATTTTAGCCCAGTCGGAGGATATGGCTGTTCAACATCGTCCCACGCAGCACCAAGATTGGCCTAGTTTTACATGTGTTTTAGATGCGGTCATTCTGAGGGCATTTCTCAAAGTGTCATTTCACGTCGCAGTATCCTGAGAAAGGAACAAGGGTTACAGTTGTAACCCAAGATGTTTCTCTAGTAGGTGGCCAAGTGTGCTCCCTAGGCAAAATGAAGAGCTTTTTGTTATTTACCAAAGTAAAGACTTGCTAAAACATAGTCCAAAACAGATATATCTGATCATTCTCGGGAGCAGAATGCAGACATGGTCGCTATTTACATCTCATACGTCTCATACGGCTGACTTAAGTAATTTCCAATGCTTTAGGGAAGAGGGCAGTCATTACTGAGCTCCTGTGATCATCAGATAGCGTAATGGGGGTTGGGGCATAGGAGAGAAGCAGCCTTCCCATTAAAGGTTTATTCCAGGCCCTGTGAATTTAAGTGACAGCCATGCTTACAGGTTGCTATCTTAGCATCGCATCTCAAAATTTTGTTACATTTTCGATTAGATAGTAAGAATATTTCTCGATCTCAATCTGCAATTAAGTTCAGATGGATGGTGAAATATAACTTAATGTGTAAAATAAGCACAAACTCAAACTGCAATAAACAGAAATATTTTTTCATGTGAGACATCTAATTAACAATGCAGCCTTAATATAAATGTAAACAACATATTATAATTACAAAACACTTCTAACATTTTCTGTAGTTAAGAATGTCCTCTGAATAATAGAGCTTACACATTTGGCTGCTGGTGAGAGTGTTTGGAATTATGTGCATGTGCAGGATAATTATTCCAGATTCTGTTTGGCTGTGAAGTTAAGACTCAGATCTAGTAATAGTCCTCATTCACATGCAGTCATGTGCTGATGGATCAATGTCAGAGTCTAATACTTTACACCCAGTTTACTGAATAAAACAATGTTATATTTGTACTGTGTCACACTCTATTGTGTATTATCAGTCTTGGTTTAGATTAATATATTTACTTTATTTTTTATATATATATATATATATATATATATATATANTTTTTATATATATATATATATATATATATATACGTATTTACTTTAACAAACAGTTTACTTTAAAAGTCAGGGACGCTTTTTAAGGAACAATTTTTTAAATGCTTACTGACTCATGAATGATTCATGTTTTTATCTGTTTTTATAGGCTCTTACCTTGTCCCTGTTAGCTGTAGCATTCCTTTCCTCATTCGGGAGCTCCATGCTCTATGGTTATAACCTGGCTGTAGTTAATTCTCCTGCAGAGGTAAGTGACCTAAAAACTCACGTTTTTACTTAATGTGACATAAAACAGTTGTGTATCTGTGTACACCTAACTGAGTATATGGTACACATTTTCTGCCAACAAGTCAAGAGATGGGGTCAGCATTATCAGACTGATCATCATGGCCACTTAAGATACAAACACAAAATAAAAACGTAAAGTATATTAATTATGATCTACACAGATTTATATTTTCTATTGTTTTTGTTCTTAGTACATTAAGGACTTTTATAACCAAACAATAATGAGGCGGTATAGGTCAGGAGTGGATGAAGAGCATCTCACACTTTTGTATTCAATCACTGTGTCCATATTTGCCATTGGAGGCCTGGTGGGATCTCTCACAGTAGGAATGCAGGTTACCAAATTTGGAAGGTACAAAATGTAGCTTCAGTTTCAGTCTTTTCTGATGTTATGATTTAAGGCTAGATTAAAAGAAAAGTAAATACCAAAAGAAAAATAAATACATACAAGATACATACTC
>JAZGTI010014957.1:0-12436 GCA_036877585.1 Botia kubotai
GGGCCGAACCCTGACCCCGCCTGCATTACACAGCCCATATGAAGATAGATTGCCTGATTTAGTGTAAACATATGCTGCAATTCTAGCCATCAGTGCCACTTTCTCTGTCGTAATTTGTATTGATTTTTTCTCCCTTCCTCTCAGCCATCCACGCGYYTTTGCGGTGCCTGACGTGTGATTTCGAAAAGGCAAAGATAATGCAGTTCAGTGAAGAGGTGGCAAGAGAGCGTGTGTGCGTGCAATGAGATGAAGAGAGGGATGTATATTTATTATTAATTTAATCATCTGCTTATTGCGGCAATGTGGGGCTGCACATCTCTTTTCTCTCTCTCATTCACATTTGAAGGTTATCGCACTATCCGCTGAGATCTACTGGTGCTCAATAGAAGGTGGCTTTGGAGTGTGAGGAAACAGTAAAAGATTAATATAATTTCCTATTTCAGATGTCTAGTGGGACAGAACAACACAACAACATGCCATAAACAGAAGAGAATTGGGTTAAAAAAGATCTCTGTGTTTGCTTATGTACTTATGTACTGTATCTATTATGGTTGACACTACTCACATTCTTTCATTGCATGTTTGATCATCAGTATTCCAGCATAACCCCAGATCAAGTCTAAATCATCTACGCCCTTCGACACATCACAATCCTTTCACATGAAAACAGAGAACATTTGACCCATAGCATGCAGTTAACCTATGATGCACACAGCTTGCTCTGGTTCTATCTATCTAGCAAATTAGACGTAGTGTGTGCAACTCTAAAATCAATCCTAGCATACCTCCGTGTTCTTATTACACACTCCACAGAGGTTAGAGGTGATATAGGGCTGACTGGGAAACCACTTAACACGCACCAACTCATGATAGCCAAACCTAATGAGGGCAATGCTTACTAATGCATTATGAGTCTGATATGTTCTAGACAGAAATGAAAAAGAGAGGGTTACATATACTGTATAGCCAACACATTGCAGGAAAGAACTAGAGTGCACTGTAAATTAAGTGTGTGATTAAGACATGGCTTTCTGGAGTGCTTGATTATGATTGGTATTTAAATGCATTTGTGCATGCTATATATATATCTATACGTTATGTATATTCACATATTTATACATATACATAATGTGGCTAAACTGATGACACAAACAACCATCAGATCGTGCATTTAATTCCTAAAGAATGCACACACTGATTAAATGTATAGCTCGAATGCACTAAAAATCTTCTAAATGCATATATGTAAATGTTAAATAGACACATTAGTTTGTAGTAATTTTGAGTTGGTCTGCATCTCAAACAGACCACCAGAAACTATCAAGACACATCATTTCCCAGGCCTCTGAAAATCCCAACCCCCACAATTCCAAACCCATCTACCGTCAAGCATGTATACATCCAGACTGCATTTGTTTACATCTATGCTCTCCGATGGGCTTACATCTATTTACCCTCCTCTGTTTTTCTATTTACATTCTCTGGTTCCTACTTTCCAAAAGGGCCCCCGACTGATCATGTTTCTCCTCTCCCTGATGGCATCTGTCTTTACAACCTAAGAGCTGATAGGGGCTTTATAGGTGACATATCCATTCTTGTTTTCTCCCCTTTAACCCCCATGATGTTGTGATTGTAAGCATAGTCATGCCCCACGCCCACAATCCCAACCTTGTGTCTATGGCATTCAAAGAGAGGCTATTTCAGCAGTCTCCCTTTAATGCAGACTGAACAATTTCAGATGGAGCCCGTGGTCCATCTAAAACACTTGATCAAGCCCTGTTCCATCCGTGGGAGGCGCTTTGATGGAATGGGGAATTTGATGCAGGGTTGGATTCCAACACAACATGCCTCAATTTCTCATTTTCATGTGCTACGTGATTGATATGGGAGAGAATCGCTCCGAGCGGCTCCTCTACCTGCAGATGGGTATCTCACACTTAGATTGGCCATCTACTCTTTAGGGGGAAGACATTTTCAGATGCACACCGGGACGGCATAAGGGGTGCGAACAGAAAGGAAGTCATTTGTTTTCCTGCTCTAGTCTGTCAAGTGTCGCCCTGCTGTCGCTGTGAGGTCGCCAATCTGGCTTGTTGACAAACGTCTGAAGACCCCCTACCACGTGGCATTGATTTGAAGCCATCCGTCTGGTCTTTGCATCAGAAAGGTCGCAATGTGCGAAAATAGATGCAAACGTGTTGCCCATGTGGCCATGTCCACAGCCTCTGCTATAGACGAAAAAATCAGAATTCGCTTCGCCCGCCACAAGACTCTGAAGGAATAAAGCAAGAAGTGAGATTCAAAGCGCAAGTTCTGATCAATCATTACGGGGCCGCTCCCCCATCTCTAACCCCTGCAACCCCCTGCAACCCCTACCTCCTCCTCCCTGGATCAATCCTCATAGAAATTTCATGAACTTTAAACTGTGATTGACAGTAGAGGCAGGCCGTGCAAGCTTCTTTAAAGTGGAGAGCCACCAGGGAAGATAAAGAAAAGCCCACCCCTGCCTCTTCAAGCACACAAACAACAGAAAGCTTTGCTCACACTGAAATAAACCACACACTTTTAATTATAGCTTGAAACGCACTTCGCTGTTATGGCAGCAATTAGGAAAGGCAAGCTACGTGATCTGACCTCAATTTACCCTGCGTGACATCACTCCCTGAAACACTGTCTAGCTTTCTAGGGGTAGATAATTGATAAACTATTCTCACTTATAGCTGGCCACTAAATTAAAGGAGCGCAAGCGGGGTTAGGCATCTTTATTTTGGGAAATCACAGGAACTGTTATATCACATCACTGGTGTAATCTTGCACCAGTGTGTAATGAAAGCGTGTGTGTGCAAGACGAGAACAAAGTTCAGTGGAATGTAACAGGAGGATCTAAGCATGATGAGATGCAGAGGGCTTTTCTTCACCAGGGGAATATGGCTTTCCTCTACAGAGTCGAGAATCATATCACTATCAAAGGAGTCACTTTCTCTTTAAGAGGAGACCTGTGGAACCAATGTTAGATAATTAGTCGTTTCATGGGGGCACACTTTAGGCTGTGACTCCACAATAATAACAGGCTCCTCAGGTGGGGACAGTATGGCTTAGAGGCACACTTCCTTGACGTGTCACTCAACTTAATCAAGGCACTACAGAGGCAATTACCCAGCAGATGATTAACATATCTAGCTGGCAAGGCAAACGGATGCAAGCGATAATCAGCAGGGCTGCGTCACTACTTGGTCTCAGAGGAGAGTAGGAAAAGAGAGTCAACGAGTGGAGTTAAAAGAAGGGAGTTGGTGTGTTAATGTCACCTCCACTTCACATTTGCTTTCTTTTTACATGTGGAAGAGTCAGTGCTATGTATGTGTGTAAGTGTACCCTTACAAAAATAGTTTTACTACAGTTTATGCCAAAAAAACATGGTTACTATAGTTAAACCATGGTAACCACAAATTAACCATGGTTTTGCTACGGCAACCATTGTTTAACCATGGTATTTGTAGTAAAACTGTGATTATATAAATGCTAATCAATGCACCAAAATACTATGGTTACTACACTTGTATGGTTGTACACTATTTTTGGGTAGTTTAGCAGCAGTAAGCAAACATAAAGATCTAAATACAAACTTATGACATAACTTGGCTAGAGAGAAAAACTGTTGATGTTTATGGTTTTTTAACTGTTTACCAAATTTCATACTATGTAACGCTTCGCACATGCAACAGGCATAGCTTTGTTAGAGATTACACTTAAAGGCCCTACTCCAGCTACCGTTGAAGTATCTGACTAATATATGCCAAAGTCAGGATAATGTTGACAGAGCACCTCCTAGAGTAGAACTCTTAAAGACATCAGAGTCAAAGCTGTGAAACAACCATACGAAATGATGACATCATGCTGGGTCCCATTCTACATGCTCGACAGCCCCACAGAGCTCATCCAGTGGAACGTTACGCTAATGTGTTCCATCTGCCTGCGCATAGGATGGAAAGGTAACAAAGTGGCCCATTGTTCCACAATCTGTGCAACAAGTGATCTGTTCCTGGTCCCTCTCTTAGCTTCATCTATGGGAATGGCCTTTAAGAGACATCAGCCACCACGTCCACCAGGCTTGTGCCATTAAGCTTTAGTGCCAGATTTAAAGAGCTTGAGTGCTGGACAGTGCCAGAACTTCTGGCTGATGTTAAGACACAACACGCCGGTTCCAAAACCAGCCCATGATTTTAAGTTGCATACCATCTGGGTGCTCCTTGGTTTTCCAATCAACTCTTCTGGCCCCAGGCTGTGGCAATTATGTTCACTCAAACTAGATTGAGAAAATCTTTGCTGTGTGGCTTTGACATCCAATCCCACCCTTACACCAATTCCCAATGTCTGTTCCAGCACCAGCATTACATTTCCACAAGTCTCTCAACGGAGCTGCAACAAAACATATATGGTTATAAGTGCTATAAAGTTTTACATTTAGTTTGGTAATAGCGTAACGTATGAAGTGTGCACTTGTGCTCTGCAGATGAAGATTTAGCGACCAAAAACATGTACACCCTGCTAAACCCCCTGGGAGCAATGTAGTCTTGTCTACCACCCCATGGTGGCTATTAGATTCACAAAACAACTTGTCTTCTATAATTGCTGCTCAAACAAGGAAAGACTAAGGACCAGGAGAGTACAGAGAACTAGTTAAGCAGGTGGTTAAGGTGGTAGTTTATCCTCCCACTGCTTAACCCAGCACTCTATTTAGGTGACCGGAAGTTTTTTAAACAATTGGTCTCACCCAGCAAAGATGCTACAGATCTTGTTTGCAATGCCAAAGGCTGTCAGCCTGGAAGACATCAGGCATGTTCTGACAGGCAGTTAGTTGCCTCTGAGACCAGTGCACTTCATATTAACAGTCCCACACCTCCTCTCAGCCACTGTCTCCAGGATATTGTGCAATTGCTTGGAATGCATACAGCACCTCTAGGGGAAAAGCCCTTTCCTCTCAGGAAGATGTAAGAATACAACTGTTGTTTTATACTTGTACATTTACTAGGCTGAGGTAATCAAATAAAATGATACATACAGTAAAAAAAGACAGAATCTTAGATGTTTTAGATGATTCTTAATAAGGCTACATAAACCAAAAATGTACTTATAATAGTTTTGGGGTTTATTAACTATCCCAAAGTTTAATATTTCAACTCTTAGGGACTTTTAATGTAAAAAAAAAACAGCATGCAAAACAACATGCAAACTGTTAAACATAATTTTTAACAGTGTAGCATGAATACAGCCAATGCCTGTGCTGCTAGCTGTTATGCTAAAAGGCTAACTACTCTAAGTACAAATTAGCCAAACCAGAGCTGTGATTTGCTACTGTGCTGTCATTTAGCTGTATCACACTGAATACATCTTGCATGTTTATTATTATTATGATTATTACAGCAGCAGCAGTAAGATGCTGTCGATTGGAAGGGGTTGTGTTAGCGTAAGCTGGATCTATGCTGCTAGTCTCAAAGCTTGTAATGTATAGATCAATGTGGCCGTAGGGGAAAGACAATCAATGGCTGTTGAGTTATTGCAGTATTTGGCTACTGATTTTAGAGAGCTGTGTTTTCCCAGGAAAGTCAATACCCTCAGGCACTTCACACTCATCTCTCCCCTCTTCCTCCAAACCCAACACCTGGGGAGTCTTAACCTCCAGAGAGAGAGAGAGAGAGAGAGAAAGAAAGAGACAAGCGCTTGTGGACTGAAGGACTTAATGATGCAGGCAGGCAGAAAGCAGAACTAACACAGAATGGGAGTGAAGATCTCTCCGAAGGGAGAATGAGACAGAAGAGGGTAAATGTGAGAAAGAGTATGGTAATAGTTATCAGGTACCAGCTGCAACACAGAAAGTGAAAATGAACTTAACCTTCTGCTAATCTAACAAGATGTCCTAACTAGCCTGTGCCACATGTGAAAAGAGAGCCAATCTTTGACATTTCCCTGTAGTGCTAGGTACTGTTGGGGAGTAGCTAGCAGTGAGGAACAACAAAAGAGTATTTCACGTATTAGCCTAAACTCTCATCAAATGAAGCATTGGGAAGTCTGATTCGTTAATTAGTTGTTTGGATGGTTCTTGGATGGGCTTAAATAATATGGATAATATTTATTGCAATGCTTACACAAATTAATATAGAATTTAGTTAAATTAAGGCTATAGGTTTCTAGTTTTATTCATGGTTTTCAGTGCATATTGATTTAAATGCTGTTAATCCTGTCACCCTAACTGAGATCCTCATTTTATGTGTCAGAGTTTGTTTTGCTATCTTGTCGAGTTTTCCCAACTCTAGCACTAACAATAGCGAAGCACGAGCTAGCAGTTGCAGAGACATGAGATCTCCCTATAACAGCACCAGATGCTTTAACATGATCACCGTAAGATCACTTCCTGTACCAGCGTTAACACTGCTATAACAGTTGTATGGGAGAAGACATGCCTTTGAACATTGTTACTTGTCTTCCTATACCCTGCTCCACAAAAGATAAGACAGTCAGCCTACAATCAGTGGAATGGGCACATTGACCACCTTTGATGCATTTCTGGGGTCCATTACTGCTAATGAAAGACAGATAAAAGGAATATGATAAAAATAATTTGTGTCTGTGCAAAGATGCCAGTTTCTTTCACTAATGTACAGTATGTATTCACTGACACCCCCTCCCAATCCCTACGGCCCGAACGCTTAGTTTCTGATGACCTAAATGTATCTCTTTCAAAATATTGAAACTGGCTGGCGTTCATTTGGAAGCGTCTGATGATAAGGAGTGAGTTTGATTTAAACTGGAATGTGGTGTACAGTTGAGCTCACTGGGGTTTATGGGAAATCTCTTGTGGGATAGACATCATTGAGGTTAGATGCTCTTTCCTTCCTCTTCAATTATACACAGTCTGCTTTAAAAGCCTGCTTCATTTTACATGCATGAATATCACACATCTCTGGCACAGTAAATAAGTTGCTGGATGTACGTCCGTGCATCCACAATCTAAAATATGCGTGAATTTAATTTGCAATGTACAATGAAGTGATGCATACTGGGAAACTAGAAGATTAGGCGTACAGTGTCTGAAAAAAGGTGTATTGTGCCTTAAAGAATAGTTCCATCAATATATATACACCAACATACATATGTGTATACATTGTATCTTGTATGACCTTAAATTTTGTTCTATCTTTGCTTTCTGATTCTGATATTTTACAGTTATGTCTGTTTTATTCATCTTTACAATTTGCAACACACCTCCTTCACACTGAGAATATTCTTTTGAACTTTAAGAAAAATTCTCAATGCAGGGCTCATGAAAGCGACGTGCAGTACAGCTGTCAATCAAATCATCTTGTCAGTCCAAGCAAACATTAGCATTGCAAAGGAACGTCCGATGGTAAGACAGGCTCGTCCTCTCCATTGAAAAAATGTCTTTTTTGCTGCTTACACGACGAGTGAATCTGAAGGAGAGGCACTTTGAACAAAGAGAGTGAGAAATACATTGAGATAAAGCTGATGTTTTACAGACAGACTGAACACAGCCCTGACATTTCCTTATCATACCAAATAGTCGTAGATCTGACCTTTCGCCTTCCTTGACTGGCATCTGAATTATTCTGATGGAATAATCGATGTATGAAAAGCATCGATTTGACTAAATGATACTCGTCCTGCTGGTTGGCCACAGGATAATGGACATAAGATAAAGACACAATCGGGATTGTGGAGCCAGACACAGTATGCCATCTTGGGGAAGTGTCTATAAGGACCAAAAACCATGCAGGCTACAATAGTAATGGCTTACAAAGCTTACACAGCTTACATAGCTTACAAAGACAGCCGAAGCACTTGTGAAAATGGAGAAAAAAAGATAAAACTCAAAGAAATGTGATGGAAATGTATTGTGATGCTGGATATGATGGTGAATGCTGCAGGCAGTCTTAAGTGTTGTATACCTGTGTAGACAAAGCGCCCTGGAGCTCCTTTGCAGAATTGCTTGGACTTGTAGGACAGTGTGACCTCTACGACCCCAGGAATGTGTCTGGGGGGCGTCTGCACCCGGATAGCGTGAGGTGTGATGAGCTAGAAGCACAGAGTTCAGTGCACAAACACTCAATACACAAGCACTGTCTTCAATTTTACAACAGGTAATATTGGAGCTAAGGGATTCACTGTTTAAAGGACACAATTATATATGTTAGCCATATTTTAAGTAATAAAAAGCATTTTAAAGATAATAATGAAAAAAATAAACATTTGATTTTTTTACTATTGCCAAAAAAGATCAAATAAAAATGTTGAAAGCTTAATAACTTCATATTTCATAACCTACCTCACTCCAAACCAGCATTGTGCCGAAGACCACCTGTAACCCATCGAAAAAATTGTCACCAATGATGATAACGGTGGCTCCGCCAGTCGTCCACCCCTCACTGGGGCTGATGGCTTTAATGCATGGAGTGGCTGCTTCGGAAAACAAGATCACATCACACAATCTGTGTTAGAGCAGGCCAGTTTCAACGTCTCTGTAACATTTAGGAAACATATTGTAAAACTAATTACCAGTTTACCAATGTAAACTGTGTTCCAGTGTTTTACTGTACTGTCTTCATACCCTCAATGCAAAAGTAAAAATGATTAACAGGAAGTCCGATGACTGTAAAAGCTAATTTGAAACAGTTTTTTCTTTGGTGTCTGTGCACCACTCAGCTCAATAAAACCATTAAGATTTTTTGTCTTTTATCGTAAATCCGTCTATGAGTAGGCAGTTTGGAGGCAGACAGGCTGACTGAATGACTGCCCCAGTCTCCACTGGCTATGGATGGGAATTGATTGGTTGCTGCTTGGTGAGCTTACAGGCAAACCAAAGGGTTTCTGGAGCAACATCAGACCACATTACTGCATGTACATTACTTTACTCGAATAGTATCACAGAGATGCAAAGTTGTAAAAGTTTTGACTTGAAATCACTTTTAAAACTTCTTTGTTGTGGAGGTAAACATCTCTGGAAACTGGGAATTTTGATACCTGTGACGATGAATAGATGAAAGCAAACAAAACCACTGGGCGTGATTTGCATTCACCTATTGGGGTGCAATGGAACAGCTGCTCCCTATTTCAATCTGCATGGGTATTCTACTGTTAAAAGATGAAAGCCTGCCCATTTCCCACAATGCATTGCTGTCAGTGATTTCCACTTTATGTTCTGGTCTTCAGAGTATTACAAAACTGTCTTACTTGAAGTAGAGCGACAACTTTTTCTCAATTGGGGATGTGTGTTACCCATTGTACAGTGATGGTTCTTAAACCACACAATCACAATTTCTTAAATACAGGAACTGTTCTACGGTCAGCTGGGAGGTGAAGTTCTGTGCAAACTTTAAACGCATCATTTCCCAGTGCAGCTCGACCCTACAGATGCACAGAGCCTGATTTACTTGTACTCATAGAACTAGTTGTTGAATGTCAGCGTGTAGTGCTGAAAAGTTTGAGTTTCACTTTATTAAATGAATGAATAATCCAACTAAATCTCACCATGAATCTATGTTGCAAAAAACGATATTGATAAATTGTTTTTTAAAGAAATCCAGACAGAAGGCACAGGAAAACATGTGATTTTGGCACCTTACCTTCAGAGGGGTCCAGGCGTCTCGCCCTCCGCCCATGTTTGGAGTTGTTGTGGACGAACATGTTATCTGAAACGGCCAGAACGTGGCCATCGACATTCACTGTAGTGGAAACCACCACCTAAAAAGACCACAAAGCATGTTTTTATTTCTTTGTGTCTAAATAAAGCACATACAACCAGCTGTTTTTTAAAATATTCTCACCTGAAACCGCCTCATGTCTCTGGGGTTCCCTGCATTTTTCAAACAGTTCTGATTACACTTTAGGAAGAATTTCAGGAAAAATCTGAAAAAGAAGAAAACAGACAAAAATTTTCCTCAGTGACTTTTCATTAGTGAACCATACAAAATCATTCACAAGTCTTTAAACAACTAGGAAAACATCATCTACCATATGTTATCACAGTCAGCAGGATAGAACCACACATTGTACAGTACATGGCATGCTAATAGCTGTCAGAGAGTGATTTAGGCCAGTCTGAATGCATGCGCAGAGCAGATGCTTGTGCAGACATAAGATGTGTAATTAGAGACAGGGTTTGATTTTTCATCCTTTATATTGAAGACTAACTCTGCCTTGTTGATTTACTTTACTATTTTTTAAACCTCAGCCTGGCGCTATTGATCGGGAATGGATATCAATGAAGATGAGACATAATAGCCTCCTCTGCTGGAGGTAGGCTACAGTAAGAAATAGATTGCAGTCTTAATGCATTTCCCCTGGCTGGTAATCTCTATGCATTCATCTCCAAGACTATAAGCCCCACTATTTTGATGGAGTGCTTTCCTTTTAATTGCCACATTATCACAATAATAATCCGGGCAGTTAACAACCAGCAAGGTCGCAGACAGCCATGTCACATTAACCACAGGATAACCTCCATTGCTGCCGCCCCACAGAGCAGGCGGAACGAGGGATGCTGGGAGAAGCCGTGGCGAGAGAAGCCCCGTCTGCGATATAAATGGGCGCTATCTGCAGACGGCATCGATTTCTCCCTAATAAGACAGTAACAATATCTTTAAAAACACACGGTGCTAACTCAAGCAATTTTTTAGAATCTCACTTTACCACGTGACATAATCGCAATGCATACTTTAACCCCCTCAGCACTCTTAAAGCCAATGGCCAGAGAGACAGAATGAGAGATAAGAAAAAACAGAGAAATCTACCAAGAAAGACAGATAGAAAGTGAGAGAGAGAGGCACAGAGAAAGAGAGAGAGAAAAAGTCTGCTCTCTTTAGCTAGTATCGACTGATACTTGATCTGGGTTGGTCTGTTGGCTGCTAATGCCCTTTATGGCCATGGAATACAATAATATGGGGAACCCATCCCTGAGCTCCATTCATATGATATTGGAGTCCTTGGAAGGAGAGATATGGATCAATAAGGATTGAATTAAAACACAGCAGGAGACAAGCTTTGTAAGTGAAACTCTTCTCAGATATTAGAGGAGGACTGTGTTTATCACCACCCCAGTCACCATTTGAAAGCAGAGAACGCTGCCCGGATCGGAGGGTAAGACCTGCCCCGTTTAGCCAGTTCTGGAATGGCAGAGACCTCAGTGTGGTGTAATATGGAAAACAGACAGAGAGATAGTGGATGCCAGCGTAGAGGAGAAGAGAAGCACGTGATGTGTCTCATAGGTCTAGACTTCTCCATCTGCCACTGGGCAGGAGTTGACAGGGAATGTGAGATTCCAGGTCTCATCCTGGAAAAGCGGCAGCACTTCAAAGCAGGTCGGCTCCCTTCGGATCGGGGCAGGACTAGCCCAGCCTTTGGAAGTGTGTGCAGGATTGGGGGGTGGTTCTAGGAGTGGAATGGAGATCTCAGACAGGAAAACGGGGGCGAGTGGAAAGAAATGAGCAGGGCAGATTTTAAAAGGGTCCAGTGTAGCTCATATACTCAATAAAAGAAAATTCCAGTTAAAATATAAGCTGTCAGCCTGCTGTCAATTGTCACTGACAATAATGTACAATGAGAGTCTATGGACCAGTTGCTTTAAATTTGACCTCTAGAACTTCTGTTATAAATACATAACTGTCCACACTAATTCTACTTAAATCTCAAATGTTCAAATAAAAATAAATATTAATCTTTGTAGCATTGTTAACAAAGCAATGTAATAAAAAAAACATGAAAAAAACAAAAAAACATGAATTTACTTTTTTACATGTACATTTTTGGCTGGTTTGCAAACAGTGTAGCAAACTGGTGTAGCAGTTAGCATATATGCTTCTAAAAAGTCCAACAACACTTCTGTGGGCAATGCAGGTTTAGGGTCTGGCTTGCATCAATTTCCGAAACCACTGCCCCTTCTTCTTTATGTCATTTGTTATTCTTAGAATTGCCTTTTGCTAACTTCACAAATACCAGCAAAGACCAGCAAACCTGCTAATGCTACTGTTTGTTTTCATCATAGTAGGAAAAAAATATTTACAAATAAAAACTACACACACTATTCTAAGTAAAAGAATCATATAAATTATATTATAGAATTATTCCTTGCAGAGAGGCTGAGGCCAAGATACAGAATGTTTTTAGCTCTTAGTGTGGATACTTCTCCCCTAATGACCTTTCCAATGACTGACAGTACCTGTGATACAAAGAGCCCAGAATGAAATGAACAGATATTTGTAGGAAATGACAGACTGACAGAAAAGGCAAATTGAGGTGTGGACTGAAAAACACAGCGAAGGGAGAGAGTTGAACCTCTTCCTCCCCATCTAAAACTTATTAAAACAACATAAATAATTAATGGCCTTCTAGTGCCAGTGCTCGGTTATTAGTCTCAGTGTTTCTTTCTACC
>JAZGTI010014958.1:0-13738 GCA_036877585.1 Botia kubotai
GTGTTTTAATAGAGAGATAATGTGGAAGGTGTATCCCAGCCGCCTAATGATGATGTCATCAGGGAGCTGTGTAAATCCCTGAGAGAAGCTCTTGGGGTTTCACTCTTCGGCATTGATGTTATCATTAACAACCAGACGGGCCAACATGCAGTCATTGACATCAATGCATTCCCTGGTGCGTATCTCCCCATGCAAACATCCTGCTAACTACAAGGCAACTCTCCCAGGTTACATAGAGAGGAAACTTCCAGAAGGGTTTGGTTTGTGCACATGTTTACTCGCTATCAAATTTAGGAAGGTCCTTGCCACACAAAAAAGCTTTGTATTTTTGTATACCGTTTGTATTTGGACCAATGAAAAATAAGAATGCTCAATATAAAGAATGGAAAAATCTTTAAAGAAGTTAAAAATGCATGTGCCAAGTCCTTAAACAATAAGCAACATGTACTTTTTTGTAACTTATACCTTAAAAATACATGTGCATGTAAACATTATTTATTAATATGAATTATTTTCTGTGTAAAACTTAAAGATTGACATTGACCACTAAATTGCAGTCATTTGCAATCATCATCATTTTCAATCATTTTCTGTTTTATGATTTGTCTCATCACATGACAACAAAAAAGCTTTCTGCATGTTGATTTTTCCATCTTGACTTTGTTCCATCCAAAAAGTTATTTTGGACAAACGTTTTTCAGATCTTAGGATTATTTTAAAACCGCTTAATCATACAAGAAATAATAATAGAAATCATTAATTTTGTCATTACACATGTAATACATTCATTACATATGTAATTTATTACATTAATGTAATTCATATATATTAATAAACTCAGTAAACATCTTAATGGCACTGGTACCTTTTTTTTTCACCATGTCTGTCCTGTCTGTAGGATATGAGGGTGTTCCAGAGTTCTTCAATGACCTCCTCAACCACATCATCAACGTCCTCCAAGACCACTCTTCCAACGACCCATTGGTTCCGCCTCCTTCCGTCCACCAAACCACTTTAGGTGCGGGAGAGCGTAGCTGTGCCCCATCCCAGGAGTGCTGCAGTGTGCTGGGCAAGGAGTCAGACACCAGCCCCTGGATCGTGGAGGGGGACGGTGGTCGGAAAGGCTCTTGTCAGAGACTGGGCTGCAACACGGCCATGTCCCCTAACTTCCAACAGCACTGCGTGTCCACAATAGCCACTAAGGCATCATCACAATGACTGCCCCCCCAACCAACACCTCAGCCCTCCCCTGAACAAATTGTAAAGACAAAATGAATAATGTTCTATTACAATACTAACTATTATACTGCTAATATAGCTGTAATCAGAAAAAAATCATAGTGGAAATAATCATAATGAGGTTGATAATGGGCATTGGACTTCTCTTATGCCTGTTGTGTATGTATTTTTTGTTTATCTTTTTGTTTGTAGTTTTCCTTCAGTTTCCTTCAGTAATAATTCACAGTACTGTAATGTGAACTTCGGGAATTCAGTTGTGATCAGCTAAATTGTTTTTTTTTTATGTTGAATCACAGTGGAGGTTTCCACCCAAGGCTGGTTCGAAATTTAAGCTGGAAGAAGGTTTCTCTTTAGTTGCTTACAGAAAGCTTAACCTAATAGTCTTTATTTGATAATTAACACAAAAACCGCCAATATTCGCACCACCAGGACACTTGCAGTGTCTTGCAATGCTCTGTGTTTAGTGGCGATCCTATATTGTGATGATCCATAGTGTTAAACTTTGTGCATCATCTCCAAACCTGCTCTTAACCGAAGGCCACATGGAACAGCAGGCAGCTCTTATTGAGTGAACACCACTGAACACCACTGCATCTGATGTTGTGACACTCCATGATCTACTCATACTTCCATAACTGTTATGACACCTGACATTTTTCATGTGCATTTCAGTGCATCATATCAACAGATGTATATGAGAGAAAATCAAATGATGGAATCCAGGTGAACTTTGTCAGGTGTTTGTTTCGATTTGTTATGATAGTGGAGGAGGCTAAAATTTGTCGAGTTTTGTTGGACAGTTAAAGGAGGTTTACTTGACATTCCCTGTGTGTGTGTACATACCTGCGTATGTAATGTTTTTTAGCAGACGGTCCTTTAAACATTCTGATGTTTTGTATATGATCCAGTAAGTCATTTTTTGTGACTTTAACTTTAGATTAGTACACACCTTTAAAATATATGAACAAACTGTATGAGATAGATATTAATGTATATGTTGGAAGTATTTTTGTTGTTCTTATTTCTAATTGCACAGAAGGACACGTGGTTCTCCAAAGGGTTAAATGCTTTGATGCTTGGTTACCATTCCTGCATTAGAAGGAAATTTAACAGCGTTTTATAGTTTTGTTTATAATTGCTAACCTGTTTGAAAATGACTAGTGAGTACAAAGTATTTATGTTTTATACAGACATACAATTAGCTAGGCATTGCTAAATCATCGTTTGGTTGCTGACAAAACTCATTTTCAAACTGCCATGATGTACATTTCAAAAGAGTGACTTGCTAAGATCTAATTAATGAAGTACTATGATTAAAACCATGCAGCGAAACAACTGATAGCAATTGATATAAATCAATAATATAATAACACCATTATGGTATTTGGGGTTGTTGAATACTGCAGCTTTTTATTACCTTTAAAAAATGAGCTGTTTGCACGTTTAGAAGGGCATTTCTTTTTAAAAAACTTTAAGACATCACACGGCAGTTTTGTATGATTACAAAGAATGGTTTGCTATGTATATCGGAAAAGTTAATTATAAAAATATTTCTCCCACCGAGAGCCCATAAAGTGATTTAAATTACTCCTTTACATGGAGAGACAAGTGTTTGATGACCAACAGCAAACCGTTTCTTTTTATTGCTGTGAGTAGAGCGAATATTAATGTGTGACTGTAGACATCTAACGTCTTAATGTGGTACACTAGAAGTGTTAAACTAGAACTGCTTCTATTCTGTTCAGTTTTATGAAGTGACTGCATTTAGTGCCACCCGCCCCTCCCCCCAAACCCTGAGCACCTTACATTTGTTGTTGCTTTTCTTGTCCTGAAGGGGTCCATTTTGTTACGGATGTACGTGGTATGTGGTAATGCATTTAAAATGAATATTTTCATAGAAAAAACAGTTTGGTATACCTATAGTGTCTCCCTTCACTGCTATGGACTACAAATTCAAAGGTCATGGTTTGGATGCCGTAAGCCATGTTGACATCAATAACAATTACTCTGCTTTGTTTTCAATGGATGTGTTGCCTCTGGCTTGCCCTGGCTGTTTATATCAAGATGGTTGCAGTAGGTTTATATGACTAATGGGGAATGTGTTCAGATTATGGTGGTGTGTTGTACAACTCTGAGAGGTAAAGAGAATGACAGCCTTCAATACAACTTTACCCTTTGTCTCTGTAATGTTGCCTTCATTGTGCTATGAAATAGAGAAGAGTTCTCACCTACTAAATTCTTTGTCTCTATATGTATTTTGTTATTTACTCACAAGAATTTTGGTAGGCTCACATAGACAGCCTACATATTTATATATACACCTAATTAATTGGTGGCCACCACTAGGTCAATCTCAACGCAAGTTTTTAAGTTTGTGATTCTGCTTGATGAGGAGGCGTGTGCTATTAGTTTTCACCCTATAGACCATACAAAGATTAAAGCAATTCGAGACTTACATTGAAAGAGGGACCCATCCAAGCCACAGTAATAACCAGAATGTGACAGAGACTTGGGAGGTGAGGTGTCCACTGCCCAGTAGTGGCTAAAAATCACTCTGAAAAGCTATGAAACCACATATCAGTGCCGTGACATTGTGAGGGCAAAAAATATATTAAGAACTTTCTCATTATAATACTTTTCTCCAGAAATGTATTGGTGTGTTGAAATCGGGAAAGTATACATCCCCGTGTTTTGTCTTCAATAAATACATTTACAAAATATATTTACAAAAAAAAATATTACTCGAAATAAAGTAAAAGCGCTCAGAGTTAAACTGATATAGTGTTGCAGGCATACAACCGAAGCAATTAAACTGCCGTTTGAGCTAAATGAACAGACCGTGCACAGCTTAGACGCATAATGCCATCCTCTTTCCGCCTGCTATTGGTCCACACAATCTCACTAATATCATCCTGAGGACGTGATTGGCTAGACCTTCTGTCCATCACCACCGCCGCTAGTCATTGGCTGGTCCCAGTTAACTAATACGAAAAATCCATGTTCTCAGGTTTCGATATGTCACTAGAGCAAAGCCACCCTTAAGATCAGAAGTAGAGAGAGTAGCTTCATGCCTTGCACATGTCATAAGTAGTACGCGGCAGACTCAAAGCCGATTTTCAGCGCCTGGACAAAACAAAAAATGTGCAGTAACATTATGCAAACAGCTTAAAGTTGTGTACTTTACTTCAACAGAAATATGTCGTCACTATGTTTGTCTTGTTGGCCGGACGAAGCTGCTGTAATAGTGGACTGAGCGGATAAACGGGACTGAATGACGGCTCGTCGCGGTGGTAAATGAAGCACCAGCCGTTCGCTTCGAAGCAAAACGCGCCCGAACATGGCTGACAGAACAGCTCCGAACTGTCATCTACGACTGGAGTGGGTTTACGGCTACCGGGGACACCAGTGCCGCAACAACCTGTACTACACGGCCGCCAAGGAGATCGTTTACTTTGTCGCCGGCGTCGGAGTTGTGTACAACACACGAGAACACAAGCAGAAATTTTATTTGGGACACAACGATGACATAATCAGGTAGACACATTCACATGAATGTTTTTTAACAGGATTTAAGGCGTATGCATCGACGTATTTGTATTCCGGCGATTGCGCGCAAACTATCACACCTAAAGTAGCAAACTGGCGATTAACGTTGTTTAAACGTTTCGGTGTGAGCCTCTGTATATAACACGTTACTATATATGAAATCGCAAGATCAAAGTGGAAGTTGCTCCGCTGAGGCGCTGTCCAGCATGCCGGGCTGCTGAAGGTGATCTCCGATCGCCTGATCACCTTCAGTAGGCTGGCGTGCTGGACAGAGACTCAGCGGAGCAACTTAGCAGACGCGTTCCCATAGGACGCGTTTATTCATTCCATCGCGGGATTTATTTATCATCGGTCCACGCACACATGTAACGCTGGTCATTTTGTTCACATCCCGTGTATTATGAATGTCCAGGTAAAAGTAGTTTAACTTTGAAAAATGCGTCTGGATATCCTTGCGTTCGGTTTCGTTCCACTGGGCTCAGTTTGACCGCTTGCGTGATAGGATCGGCCGCTTATAGAAGGTGAAGCTGTGCGACTACAATGCCTGTAGTCTGTCCTAGACGCGGCGGTGTTAGGCTCTACAACTCTACAACGAATTGTGTTAGCTTTACGTGTACTGTTGAATTCACCTTAAACAGACACATTTCTTAAGCACGGTCGTGACAATTCTCATAAGCGTGCTTTTAAAAGGTTGTGAACGCAAACTAGCTCTTGATTAGACATGGGACTTATATTTAACATATAGATCACGTATACAGCATCATATTTAACCTGATTTAGCCCCATTCGAGAATTTGGTCGAATTAATCAATTTATTCATTAATTGATATTAATCGATTATTTATTTTCAGTTAAATGGTCGAATATCACTGATAGTAGTTGTTTGTAAAGTGTCACTATTGCTTGATTGTTTAATGTTTATGGAAATATATACTGGCACAAAATGCAATGCCACTACAATCTCACTGATTGACAAAGCCTGACTGTAGCTGGTTAAGCTTTAATGTATTAATAAGTATAATAATAGCCAACAACCTCGGTCTAAAAATTCATTTTTATGAAATGACCTCTACAGGTTATGCTTTTGATTTAGGTACTCATAAATTATATTTGATCGTCAACTAAGGATATGATTGTGTGCACGTTCAGTTTTAATGGTAATTGTATTTTTAAGGGAATAACTGTTTTCTGATCTATATAAACGTGCTTCTATAGCTGATGGGGAAGACACATCATCTAATCATCAAGGTTAAGGCATCCTACAGGAGTCTGTGTGTGTGTCTGTGTGGGTGTGTCTGTCTGTGTCAGCTGTGTGTTGTACGTGTGCGGTGTTTTAGTGAGAGCTGGAGGGGGTGGTGCTTTGCCTCACCGCCAGTCATCTGCCTCAATTCTCTATTATTAATTAGGTGTCAGGGAAACTGACCTTGGTTACCTCGCATCTGTGTGAATGGGTTTGTGAACACACTGCTTTCATTTGTAGATAGAGACTAAAATGCTAAATTTCTCAGACATAAGTCAAGCGTCTGGTATGAAATGTGCATTTCACCATTTCATTGCACCTTTATGCAGCCTTTTGAACATATCTGTAGTTTATTGACTGCCTCCAAATATGTCCCAGCTGTGTGTGTTTGCGTGTCAGATGTCACATAGGGTCTCATTTATCTCTGGTTACTTCAGTATCAGAATGTGACCCAATGCTTGGCTTTCTGGTAGGGCCATTATATGCTATTCATGCATACCAGATGCGTCCATATGCCAGCAGTGCACTATTACCAAGTTTTCAGCACAGGTCATGTGTTCAGACAATATTCTGGGTATACAATTTATATCTATATTCATACATGCTAAGACACATACACTGTATAAGACTAATCAAAGGATATTAAACAGAAAAGATGATTGTTAATATATACTAACCATTTTCATGACAAAACCATTTTCATGACAATTAACAAAACACATTTTAAGCTCATTTTAATAAGCTCATTAATAATTATATGTTTTAGTGATTTACAGTAATATATTCTCTATATGACAAAGAAAATGCAGCTCAGTTATGTACTTGCACCAATTACACCAGGTCAGATACTTAGGATGTTGGAGGTATTGAAGAGACTGTTTGCGCTAAGTGGCTGTTGGCATAGTATTGGTAGCTGCTGGTGGAGTTATTTGCCCTTGAGTATAATGCTCAGTGGGAGGTAGAGGATGGGCCCAGGGCTGAGCTACAGATGTTAAACAGCAGCAGTGAGGAAGAGAGGGAAAGAGACAGAGAGAAAGAGCGAGCACATTATAACTAACAGTTATGATGCTGTTCTTACCTTATGGTGAGTTGGTCTGAATTTGTGCTATTATAGAAGCTGCGTGATCATGCTGTGCTGTGTTGAGCGCCGCTGATATCTGTCCTCATTCTACATTAACGCTATAAGAAAATACTGCCTCAGGTCAGCACCTACAGAAGCATGTGAAATATTTCACTTTGACTTGCAAAAAACATCCTCTAGATAAAATGAAAATATATCAAAATTTAAAGGCCTCAAATAAAGAGTCTTTTAACACAATGGCCTAAGGCATTTATACCTTTAAAACAGCACATTTTGTGATAACTGAGCTTAGGCAGGAGTCGAATGACTGATGTGAGATGGGAATCTGAGGAGATTTAATAATTCTGCTTAAGATTTTGATTCCACTTAACAATTTTGATCTTTTAAATATTCCATTACCAAATTTAGCATGGCATGTTTGGTCCTAATTCCATACTAACCAAAAAGTTTTTGGTAATTCAAAAATATTATTTATTATATAGACTAGGCACGCTGATACCACTGAATGTGTTGTTACCAGGGCTGGGGGAACCTTGGGGACTGAGTCCACAGAGCAAATTTCAAGTTCCATTATAAAATCTAGATTTTCGCATAATAGCTTTTTCGCATAATAGCCACCAAACACTATGCACATTTCCTACATACAGCGGTATTGTCTGCATCTATGTTTAAATCTCTTTAGTTTATCTTTTTCTTCAAATTTAGTGCAGATCTCATTGTATTACTGCACAGTATGTACAGTATTGATGTATTATATAAATTTCCACCACCCAGTCTGCCTCTCTCATCATATCCAATTTAGACAGAAAGTTTGCAATTTGGGTAAAACATAATTTCTTTTGCTATGGTGTTAGCATGGCGATGCAGCACTGCTGTCAAGAGCATTTTAGTACAGTATTTTGTACACCTCGCTGGTTGAGTGCAGACACAAAAATCACTTGGACAGGTCCATGCTGGTCACGCTTGTGAACCTCTGTGCCCTCAAATGTCTGTTTGTTTACTACAGGTGTTCAAAAAGTTAATGGGGGTGAATAGCAACTAAAACTGTTGGTCAACAAGTGATCAAAAATGACTGAAAAAGATGAAAAACGACCTTATTACCTGCTGTGTTTTAGTCTTCTGTGCAATTTGGTGCTAGAAAATGTCTGCTTCATTGATTTCCTCATTGTGCAATTTTGTGTGTATGTCCCTTTAAAAGGCTAAACAGCGATGTAATATTTTGCTGCTGCAATAATGTTTCTCGCGAGGAAGATTTAGGAGGCTGAATCCTGTGAAAGGGGTTCTCCCATTTTTAAGACATGGATTAGGTGACTTCAGCAACATTTGCGTAACATTTGGTGTATTGCCAGCATTCGTGTATGAGCGTAACTGACGTGATTGCTCATGCGGGGGGTGCGGCAGACATTGTGTCTCATTAAAACCACGTGATCTTATCAAATAGAAGCTCTCCAGGTCATGTGTGTCACTGGAGCCCAACTGTAAGCCATGTGCACTCACATGTACTCATTTCTAATGTAATCCTTAATCTGTGTTGACTTCTGATGCTCTTACTCTAATAGTATCAATGAGTTTGAATGTCTGAATGTGTGTGAGAGTGTAGCATTGTGTGTTTGTAGTCTGGGTTGTCAGTTTTAGCACCGATCATGCTAGTCAAGGGCTTGGGTTTGATTGCGATTCCTGTGTGTGTGTTGAAGCTTCACTTGCCACAGAGATTAAATGTAGGGTTTTTATACCTTCTATATAAGCCCCTCTGGGCACACTCAGCTTGTTAGCATTTTGTCAAAGGCCTTGGCAGCTCTCCAACTAACGTGATTGAACTATTGCTTTCATGGCTTACAGAGTAAAACCTGCTTTAGAGACAGAAATGACTGCTGTCTGGAAAGCACTCTGACAGCTGACACGTACAGTATATGAGCACGTAATATCATTAATACATTTGTTTTTTGTTGAGATTTTATGTTCATTTTTTTGTTTGTTTTTTCTTGATAATCTTCTTCAACTATCATATAAGCCACTTCAGTGGTATGGATGTAACATTATTCTGTAAGCATAACATTTCAGTGTCCAATGACAGGGTGATTTATGAGGTGAATAGTTTTCAGTTGGTCATGTCACCTCAACATGTGGCTACTATAAGGCCACCCATTCTGTGTACAATAAATTAGTTTGCAGTGTATTTCAAGTCAGTAATGATAGCTTTGAAATATTTAGTCCACAAATTCAGTGCAGAAAATATCCACATATCGCAATCTAGGCTTAGCTATAACCTACCAATTTCATTCTTACAAATAATATAACATTTTTAGTTTCACAGAATTATCAGTATTGGTGTCAACATCTGCGATATTGGCTGTTGTAGAACTGGGATCAAAAAGAAAATAAGTAGGCCTAGTAGTTCCCCTCTGAAGTGGAGCCTAAAACTAATGGTCCAGATTATCTTATCTAATTGTAGTTAGAATAGTTAGATAGTTATAATTATTTACATTTACAGTTGTAGACTAGGCTTATTGGTTCTTGTAGCAAAATGCTCTCTCTGTTTGTAAGTCGCTTTGGATAAAAGCGTCTGCAAAATGAGTAAAATGTAAAATGTAAGTTATACATTTCTTTGTCAGTAAGTGTGCTCCCTGGAAATCGAACCCACAATCATTGTACTCCTAAAGCAATGCTGTACCAGCTGAACTACAGGAGCACATATATATTTATAAACTTAAAAAATCTCATAAAACATAGATCAACGCATCATTATAGTGTTTTTGGGCAAGTGGGATATGTCAGGATGAACCCATGCCTGCATCATGTTTGGGCATGCAGTCATGCGTATTTAAGCCCGGTAAAGTGACACTAATACAAGAAGACAGCTCCTCTATTCCTACTGGGTTCACACCAATCAGTAAGGCTTCCCCTTCCTAGCAATGGACTGCCTCTCCAGCAGGGAATCCCTCTCTCTCCCTCTTTATCTCACTCGCTCTCTCTCTCTTTGGTACTTCCAGTGATCTTTACAATCACTCTCTCATTCATTATCTCAAAGCTGCTTATCTGACACAGCTACACACACCTCTGCACAGCCTAACATACAAACACACACCAGCACAGTGTCTGTTGTGTGGTGGAAGAAATGTCCGATCTTTGCAGAGAGCTCTTGTGAGAGGTCTTTCAGAGTGGATAGTGAGTCTTTTATGTGTCCATAAGTATTTTGCAGGAGAGGTTCTCAGCAACGTTACCGTCCATTGTTTATTGTAATCCAGTGTGATCTCATTAGTATTTGTACATACAGTGTAGTTATAGCATGTTATTTTTATACAGTTGGATAGGTATTACAATATCAATATTTAGATGCTAGTAACATCTTAAATGCCAAAGTCTGTTAAGGTTACAGTATGTTTTCGTAGTACATTGAACTCTTTATTTTCAAAAGAAGGGAATCTTTTTTTGGTAATACAACCAATTTAAAGAATATGTCTAATAACTAATTATCCCATTGACGTAAATATTTAAAAAATGCAACAATATTCTATTTTTAAAGAGTGTTTTACACAAACAAATGAGCAGAATTCATAAGACAGATTCTTTTGAAATAAATAACCATGACCGCAAAAAATGCACTTCCTCTTACAGTAGATCTTCACACATCCATCAGAACTACTAGGGAAATACAGCATGAAAACACTGGGAAAGGTGGTCTAGGAATTCAGACAAATGATGGATTATTTCATGTACGTGATCTGTCTTTGTTGGATTACATTTTTTATTATCTGATCTTATTGTAACCTATTTTTATCTTTTAGTTTTGTATGGCAGGACCAAATTCTGTTGAACATACTTCACCATTCTGAAACAACTATGGTTAATTAACAATTCATGCAAAAAGATATTCCAATTATTGGTTCAATTATTGTGACTTTGAATTGCTTTTCAGTGCCTCTCAAATTTCGCATATTTTGTTCCTTAGTTAACCTGCATAGTCCAACAGCTGAATGCAAATTTACAGAGAGTTTTTGTTATTTTTCTTTATCCAAAAACACCAGTAGTTGACTCAAGCTGTCACTACCTGGCACACTTGGGCAATTTGGCTATTTCTGTGCAGACAGGTGCTGCATGGAGTGTTATTGGTTGTTGGGATCTAACTTGCTCAATAGAAGCCAAAGCAAGCAAGATAAATACTGACTTTTGGAAATATGCTAATCTTCTCCTTCCTCGTAATCCACAAGTAGGGCAAGCAAGGTGACAGCTGCAATATGGACTACGTTCAGAATGCATGTGTCTGATTGGCATGGATTTGACACAATGAATTCAAATGCGACGTGCCATCCTGTCATCTCAGACCTGAATGGAAGGCAGAAAGAAGATAAATAATAAAAAGTGAAAGTGTCAAGTGTTTAAAGAAAAGTTACAGAAAAGGTTAGCTGTTTCTCAAAAGTTGTGAGGGTCTCAGCAGAGCAGGTGGAGATTACGGCCTCATTCCACCAACATTCCTCATCACCAGCATTTGTTGTGTTCTGGATGCAGGTCCCCAATATGGGATGATGGTATGCCAACCAGGATTCTTTAACTAGTTTAAGAATATCCTCGTAAACCAGTCTCACCAGCTACTTACTGGTAAACTGCATACTGTAGTTATTTTTGTACAACAGGCCAGCAATGACCAGCCTGGACCAGCATGGAAATTCATGCTGCAAAAACATTGAAATTCCATTGGAGACTTATGGATTACATATTATACAGAATGAAGGTCTTGTTTTTAAAACTTGCACTGTACACACGACCATCTGTGTGTGTACGTATACCAACAATTACAAAATATTCCAGGTGGAACTTAAGAACAGGTTTTGTTTAAACAGCACCTAAATCTATATCAGACAGACAGCTAAGTGTAAAGCTTATGTTGAATGATATGGAGATAAAACAAACAATATATTGTCTTCTAAAGCCACTTTTTGTCTATTTAGTCTGCCAGAATACAATGTAATGGCTTTAAATGATCTTCATTCGACAACTTTTCTCTGTAAATATTGATATAAGCCATGTATTTGAGTAATTAATCAGCACATCATGTAATCAAATGTAATTAAAATTCTTAATTGATTGACAGCCCTAATATTGTTTCTCTTGCAGTGCCGCTATAGATTTGGCAGCACAAAAATGCTGATGTTCTGTCTAATGTAAAAGCAGCTACTACAACAACACTATTAAACAGACCCTTAAATGATTCTTGTCAGGCGGCCCCGCAGACGCTGTCCAACTTTACATTTCACCTCCCACTCATCTTCTTGTTACCATGACGAGCTTCTGTTTCTCACCCAAAAGCTCTCCGGCTTTAGTTTGCGTGTCTCTGCAGCAGCTAAACGCTTCCACCCACCTGCCCACCCAAGCAGTCCTCCAGCCTTTTAGCACTCTCCCAAAGAAAAAAAAAGGAGAGATTCCTCACAGTAGATTCGTCCAGCGGTGCTGCAGTCCTGCACCATTGACCTGTGCCCACACTGAAGGCCTCCATTGGCCCCATTAGCTAATAAGCTGAGGCAGCGGAGGGCTGTACATAACACAGGGAATGGTGCTGTGACAAAACTCCACTTACTAAAGGAGCTCATTAGCTAATTAAAAGGTAATGTGGGAGAAAGAGCAAGAGAGAAAGCGAGACAGAGAGACAGAGAGCTAGAACAAAAAGAGATTTTGATAGACTTTTGGATGAACTCAGGTAAAGAGGTTATCTGAGAGTTATCTAGAGGTTATCTGGTCTGAATTAAGCCAGCAAAATATGTTTACGAATGGCCTTACTTTCTCTTACATTAAAAATAAGGTGGTAACAGAATCTGGCATCAAGTTTAATCTGTTGCTGAGAAAAATGTGATGGTTCACAGATTGTGAGTAACTGAATCAAAAGCGAATCTACTGGCATGACTCTAATACTGCATGAATCCCCGCATCATATTCACATACCACCTGCTGCTCAATGTGACGTTATTGTCATTCTTTTTTAACCCAACATGTCTTGTTTTTATGCAAATGAGGCTCATTATTGAATTTGCAAACTGTGCTGTTTTCCCAGTGTGGTTAACGTTGTGCTGTCGCCGCCTACAGAAAGCTGGCCTTAAACAGAATTTTAATTCGAAGAGATGTTTGTGAGTTTCTTATGAGCATGATAGCAATAATTCATCAAATGAACGATATTCTATATCATTTATAACCTGGCACGTATCCAGACACACAGTGCAGGCAAGCACACTTTCACATGCAAGTGTTTGACCTGAAAATGGCAGGCCGTCGTCTGATGAAATACAACAGGGAGAAAGACTGTTCAGCTGGGCCCACGTAATATGTGGGATGGTGGCATCTGATCATACAGAATTAAACCAGAAGTTCCAGCATTTATATTCAGAGAGAGCTCGAACTAGCAAGTCACTGAGGAATACACAATGACATTAGTAATGAAGATTGTATCTGGAGAGCACAGGGTGAAAAAGCAAGCGGTTATCTTTTAGCGCCTATTATAGTCACATGACTCTGTAATGCAGTGCCTTTTTGGAGCGTTGACATTTGATGTTCTGGTGCATGTCGCGTTAGATTTGCTATCTTATTTCTTGAGTCTTAAGATATGTTCATCTGTTGTAGCTGAGAGTGTAATCTGTTTCCTGACA
>JAZGTI010014959.1:0-13737 GCA_036877585.1 Botia kubotai
GTTGAGCTTATTTATCTCCTCTGATAACTATATTTATTTGTCCCTATTTATTTACTGTGCCTTTCTGTTAAAACCAAATGATTATTAGGAACAAACAGTCTCTGTATCCTTTCACGCAATTAGTAAAGCTACTTTATCTGTCGTGTAAATTTAGTTTAATTGCACTTGTGTCGAAAATAATACAGATGCGTTCATTTTATTTTGTCCTTTTCTTCTCTCGTAGTAAAACATTCGAGGGAGGTCTGAGAGAAAAGTGGCAGTTAACTGACTCAGTAGCGATACGAGATTCTCGGCAGTTAACGTGCTGTTTAAGCAGACTAACAATGCTTTTCGGAAACGGTGCCTAAAGATTAAGTTCTACAGACGTGAGACTAACGTTCTGCTTAGTGCTTCTGGAAACTCTGCGTGACCTTGGGCACCACCCCTCCCCTCTAACCCTTGTTAGTCCTCACGTCTGTCTCCAGGAACGCCGCATTCCATAACTCTTCATAAAAACCATTATTAGGGAAATCCGTTCTTTTGACAATTTAATAGTGCAAACCAATCATGTGGGTGACACCAACCATTCATCTACCGTGATAGACAAAGAGCAGAGGCCTCGTAGCCACGCAGACTGGAGTCTGCGCTATTTTCAGAACCAATGCACAATGCATGCATTGTGGATTCATAATCGTTGTGTTTATAAAAACAAAGTATTATTTTTTGCAAATGTGTAAATGGGGATTGTAAGCATGTCTTACAATGATGTCATCATTTTAATATTTTGATTTCACCGATAAAAACACTTCCAAAGTGATCGACTACTTCCGACGAGCCGAAACACACATAATAGCGCATTAAAAGGGAGTGGCTGTGTTTTTAAAAGATAGGCAGTGAGTTCCTCTCTGAATCAATTTAGCTGGTTCAAGGCAATTTTGCAACATTTTCCAGCGGGACTAACAAGCCAGAAAAACGCTTCCTCCGAGGATTCACCTTTAGGAGCGCCTCAATAAAAGAGACGTCAGCTTCACGCACTGGCGGATAATTTTTAATATATATGCAATAAATGTTCAATTTGTTTTGTGAAATGACGGGAAATAATTTCGTCATATTTTAACGCCGTTATTGCATCCGTGCTCCCTCTCCAGCTCCTTGAGTTTGATTAAGTCATTCGGAGATTGTAGCTGATCGTTAATAACGAAAGCGTTTGTGTTCTCTTGACATTAAATTCTCCGTGGGGCAGTTCTAAAAGCGCTTCTGTGCTTGCAGACCCCGGCCCTGGATTATTTGCCCCAACCTGTCAATAACTCATTTTTAATTTGATGTCTTTATTTAGCTTGAGAAAACAGTCCATAAAATACACACAGACAAAGGTTATTCAGAACAAATGAATATTATTTCAAGGAACCAATTAATTAAAGATCTACCGTAAAACGGTACATAAAACACACACAATTAACAATATCTGAATAATTTACATGTCTTGTTTTCATCTGCGATTTTTTTAAGTCTTCTGTAACGTTTCAATGGTAGGGCGTATATGCTGGCACGTTGGTTGTATTCATTTATGATATTCCATATTTTGTTTTGTCTGTACTTTTGCTATTATTTAAACGTGTTTTAATGTGCACATTTATGTGTGTACTTTACATTAAATCATTAGAGAAAAACCTACAAAACGTATACACGCAATAGAAAAATCATATACAGAATTTATATATATATATAAGATATGAAAATAGTAAATAAACACAAAGATATACGTCATCTGTTATATCGTTTTGGAAAAGATATGAATTTTCCTCATTTATTTCACGTGTGTTTAGCGCAGCTTCAGTTTCACCTGACACTCTTAATTCCATCAACTCAACTACAAATAACCAAAAGAAACTGACACACATTTTACATTTAGTTTTGTACTTCTCGATACAAATACTAACTAATACTAATACTAATATTTAAAATAAACAATGTTTTTTTAATTTACAAAAGAAACAGAGCAGAGGCGGATGGATTTCACGGGCTAAACACTCTGATAGTCTAACATTATTCAAAAGAAATAAATTAGAAAACATGGAGAAGAATTCGTGCTGAATTCGTTTAAATGTCTGCGCGTTGTTGGCTTGTTTTTCGATGTAGCTTTTGATGAGTGATTTGAACTGATCTCTTTCTCTTTTATCTAGTCTTCTCGCTTGTCCAGAAATCCGTGTGTTTCGCCCTATCTCTGATCCTGTTTGTTTAATTTCTTTATTCGTGCTTCGATACACAGCTACGGAAAGAATACTGTCTTCTTTTCCGATAACAAGCGCATTCCTTTAGTCTTTGATTTCTCTGTCTTTACACGCAGTCTTTGACTCGGACCTGTCAATCCGATTCTATTGTTGAGCTCTCGCTTCTATGCAGATTGGACGGAAAGCCCATCGTCCCATTTGATGGATCCGTTTCGAAACAGGGAAAGGTTAAGGGTGGAAAAGTGAAAGGGTTTCCCTGGTAATTGCATCGGTTTTACTGAAATGCTTTATTTCGTGGCTGTTTTCTGTTCCCAAAGACGAGGTAGGGCAGTAAGAAGCATACATGTAGTCGTTAACAACTCTTTGGATTAAATTTTAATATATTGTTCAAGTTCATATACGTCGTCGAACTGCAAATTTATTTCAAACGAAATATTAGCAACGGTTCACGTTAAGACATACGCAGCGTCTCTGAAGTGTTTTCATTGCTGCAGTCCAGAGCAAACCAGTATGCTGTGTGCATGACATTAAAAAGTCATGTCACTTCCACCAGTGACTGATAAAATACCTGAATTTGTTCTTTATCAAAACGAGCTGCAGTTACACACTGTGATTCCTCAGAGAATAACAGCTCCGTCACGTCTGCTGACGGTTTGAGTAGCGCAGTGATCTCCGAGGAGAAAACACCGCCGCGGTGTCTATCAGCGAGTAACATCCAGACAAAAACACGCAGCCTCCTTCAATTCATAGAAAACTGAACGATAGAAAGCGAGAGTTTAACAAACACACGAGCCTTAAACGGTAAAATGCGCGAGTTACTTACAGTGCCGCGATGCGCCTTTCCCGTTTGGTATCCTGTCATATCCCAGCAGCGGACTAATGTAGAGTTTGTCTTTACTGGGAGATTCACTTTAACAAGTGGAAAGTTTGTGTCCTTCTGCGCCATTTTATACATGATGAGCCGTCAGTAATGGGATTATTAAACAAAAACGGTTTCAGGCGCTGGCGTTAACCTTTTTTAATGCCTAATTAGGTTTTGCAAAGAAATAATTAGATTTTGCATCGCTTACATTGCCTATATTTTCAACCGACGTAGAAACCATTTCATCATTATTCGACCCTCTTGTCGATCATCTTAACAATATACATTTAGCGTGACTGTATACAAGATGATTTTAAAATATGCTGTGATCAAATATTGCACATAAATTAATTATGTTGCACATTTGCCCGCGTCACTGTCGTGATGTAATGACGAGAGCGCCCTCTGTTTGTCAAGACCATTTAGCGCATCTTTCTCTTTTTTGCTTTCTCGACCCAACAAAGTGTGTTGAGTCGAGTAAACCCCGCGAGCTGGACAACCAGATAAAGATACGAATCATGTTAGCTTACTGAAATCACAGGCATGTTCAGAATTTCCACTTTGAATAGAGACGAGGGTTCAGAACCCCTTCTCTTTATATCGTTGAACTTATCATGCAAGCTGTTCAGCTACAAAATGTCTCTCCTTTTATAATCTCACATAAATGCACGTATAGGCAGAGCTGTAACAGTCCAAAAGTGATGACGCGTCCACATGCAGGAAGAGATTGCTGAACAATCCGTGTTTAATTTACATGCTCTACATCTGTCATATTTGAACTATTGTGATGGTCGTGCCATTGTCCTTAGAAATGGTAGAAATTTCAAATCGGGTCCCTTCCAGAATAACTGTGTCCAGATTGTATCTTGATTCCGGCCACAGGTCAGTTAACGACTGCGTGTCGTCAGATGTGGAGCCGCCCATGAATGAAAACAGGATTAATGGTCGAGAAAGCTCACCGAATCTCACTTATGTATCCGTATGAAATGTTTTAGTTATTGTAGCGTGTGGAAAAATGTAATTTAATGTCATTGTGATCTGTTTATATAATTATTTGTTTGTTTACTTCTGCTCGTTTGTGTGTCTCTAGCTTATGACACGTGTCGTTGAGACAGAAGCTGTTGTCGGGCGCTGAATGTTTCTGCACCAAACGAGCGTCTGGCTGCAGTCTGTTGATGGACGTGGATTTGCGTTATGTTCTGGATGGATGCGTAGGCCTATGGTTTAAAAATGGAACATTTATTTATTTTGTTTGTTTATTTATTTATTGTTTTAACCAAATCACTTAAATTATCAAGAAAAAAAGGTGGTATGTTCAGAAGTGATATTGTTAAAATGGGCATTTTCGTGGTTTCTCAAAAGCGTCGTTATGTAGACTCTGCAGCACACAACACGGTCACACATCATGAACCATATCTTAAACCACTAGTCATTCGTCATGTTAATGATTATTTCTCACATCCACCTAGTTTATCAGTGTTATTTAAACAATAATTATTGAAAGTCTATTTGTATTTAAATCGACAATTATTTTAAATTGAATAAAACAGATAAATAATATTTCTTTATTTACTGCTTTAAAATTTCATTTATGAGGTTTATCCGCAACACTTGTTTACAGCAAATTGGCCACCAAAATCACTGTAGCACTATTTGTTTAATGTTTTTGTTTCCTTATTTGTTTCTCATGCGTTATTGTGTTATTTTGTATTTAATTGTAATTAAATCCATAAATAAATGCTGCAAAAAAAATAAGATGGATAAATTAAATCCAATTTAATGGCCACGCAGCTGATAAAGTTTACCTGTTTAACCGAATCAGTTAAAATCAGTTACTATATCAGACATGTATCATGAATATATATATATATATATATATATATATATATATACACACACACGATAAACGATTAACAAAGGGATTACGTTTTTTGTTAGTTTTTTCGTTTTACGTCTTTGTTACACTTTTGTACATTTGTTGTTTGGTCCTGTCGCTTTTTATACATTTTAATTTACAATGTATTTATTTATTCCTCCTCTCCTGAAATAGCCCATCAGATACTGAGAGTGGGAGTATTGAACGAGTCTTCTGGCAGTCTGGTGGTCTGCTGGTGTTTTCTCTGGTAGACTGCTGCCTTCCCTGTGCTGCGTGTGACTGCAGTGAGGAGTCTACAGTCAGATTATTTCATAGCTTTGTACAGTGATGGTCTTCTCTTTGGTCTTGATATAGAACCCTGAGCTGAGCTGTGTGCCGTGACCCTGCAGCAGAAGACAGACAGACAGACAGACAGACAGCTGATGAGTCTAATCTGGACTGTGGTAAGGATTCTTGTGCTAAACATTCTGTACTCTGGAGTCTGGACTGAGTGTAAGGCCTTATTTCAACCAGGTCATTAGCTGGCTGGTGAAACTGGCTGGACCTCACCACAGTTAATGATCTTTTAATATCTGCTAAATGTCAAGACTGTTTATGAATGCTCATGTTCGGGCTGTGTTCATGTGCTGCTGTAGATTACTGAACTGTTGGACGTTATATGACATTCAGTAGAACGCAATAAATAATGGAAACTGAAGTTCTTCATGATTTCCCTTCTCTTGCGTGCTGCTGGTTCTGTTAAATTTAACTGGTTCGCATGACCCCTGCTGGTAAAAGCCGTAATTACACCGTGCTGTGTGCAAAAACATTTCTCTCCACTGATCGCTATTCAAATGTTCTGTGTATGCTGACGGGAAAACGTTTATAATTCACACATATTTTATAATCGTATAGCGGAAGTGTCTGCTTTTACATTTTACAACTTTTTTTTTTTACTTTTTAAGCGTTGACCGGATGTTGTTTTCGTAAGTGATTCATCACATGACATGTACGGCTCAGGTGATTGGCTAGAACATCTGGGTTCACGTAATGACGTATGGACGTGGGTACGGTTCCTCTCTCTCTCCAGGAATATGAGATGTTTGAGAGTGAGCAGCTGCACAAACACATGATGCAAACTGATGAGACAGCGTTAAGTTCACCCACAAGCCAAACATGAAGATCTCTAACCTTTCTGGTTACTGGCAAGCACTGACATGTAAATATATAGAATTATTGGTAATGAATAAAACAATAATTAAAATATTTCTGTTGCTTTAGTTTCAACAGTTCATTGTAAAGCTCATTGTCCCAGTTGTTAATAATGAAGTTAAAATTCAATCATTTATACGATCATGAAAGCTGTTATTCAGCTAATAATAATAATAATATTACAACAAAAGAGATTTTATTTGAATCCAGACATGTAAACACATCACCAGACACTCGATATATAATGTAAACACATTAGTCAACAGTGTGAGTATAAGTGTCTGTTTTCTTCATTAAAACACATCATGCACTAATGCTATTACTACACAGATGACATTACTGTACAGATTTACCCAGCGCTCTGCCATGTAAAGTGATAACATGCCCAAACATTTTAAACAGTTTGTAAAAGTTTGTTTTGGTTTGCTGTTGGTTAATGTAGAACAGCCTGCTAAGTGTTTGCTATTTTAGGTGTCTGTTTAATAAGATTAGTTGGATTGACTTTCAGAAAGGAGTTATAGGTCCCTTGATCCTCTGCATATATGTATGCCAGATTCCAAGACGAAGGATAACACAATCCTGCTGTATAATCCAGAGCATTGTGAAGACTCCTCATCATCAGCTGTCAGAGACCTCCTCTCTGACAGCAACCCTGCACAGCCTTAAAGAATACCAGCTCCATGTTCTGACTCTGTAGAGACTGGCTGCTGGGCAGGTGGTGGCCAGCGTTTCTCGAATTTGGTAAAGAACAAAGGGTCATTGAAGGGCCCTCCATACACGATGGTCTGCAGCAGGTAGACCACAAGCACCACCAGACAGGAGATCAAAAAGAAGGGAAGGAAGGGCCGGAGATGTGTCCACACGACTCCCAAACTGTAAGTCAAGCCGCCGTGATCGTGGTGATGGGTGGTTTTACGGGATGTGGATGATTGTGTTATGGGGGAATTGAAGCTGTCCGTATCCCCATAACTGGACTCTGGATCAGTGGAATCCATGGAGAAATGATATTAATGCTTGACTGCGAGATAATCTCTGATAGTTTTCTTTGCAAGTTCTGACTTGCAAATGTAAAACTTCCTCCTCCCAGGAAATGAAAATGAACAATGATTAATTTAGATGGTGCATCCAACCAAGATTAATGTTCCTCTTCTCTGCCTTTCCTTAGTATTGCATGATCCTGTGTGTCTTAAGGCGCTCTGTGGTCTTCTCTGCTGATCTTGATAGATGAAACAATTTTCAGAGAATGTGAAATCTACAGAAAGGCACTCCAGAACTTTTACCCCATAGACACACTCCCTGATTTCTTCATCTTCTCTTATTTCAAACGTTCGCTCTGGTTCTGTCTCTCAGCTCTCTGTGGGTGTTTTCAACAGCGCTGAAGCAAGAGCTGGTGTCTGAAGGGACCTCATGAAGATCACTTAACCAAACTCATAGCAGCCACACTCAGGGAAACATGAGCGAGCGAGAGAGTGAGAAAGAAAGGGAGAGAGGTGCAAATGAAGTAGGGGTAATATTACAGTGCATATATATATATATACTTTATATATATATAGCACCAAAGGACTGGAGCATGTGGAGAAAGAGGATGTGATATTACAACACACATTTGCTTGACTGTGTCAACAGACTTACAGTCATCAAGGCTGAAGTGCACGTGTCACATGTCTAATCATGTTTCTCTCTTGTTTTCTTTATTGTTGGCTTCAGAAACACCAGCACATGACGGTGTAGCCTCAATGCTGTGATTTATAACATGAACAGAGGCCCGGTGGCTGGTTTCAGGTTCTGAAGTCTGCTGACAGTTCCGCGTGGCATCTGCTTTTAAAGTCACTGTTTGGCCTATATTTCTGGACAGAGAGATACATGACAAACTTTTGATTGAGATTATTGGTTTTTAATTGAACAAACAATTACATTCTTATTTATTTGGAATGCTACACGTTTGATTGTTGTTTTGGTGTTTCTGTTGTATCACATTTTACAAAGCCACTTTTGTTAACCTGTAAATGGGCTGTAATATATCATGTGGTGTCTGATTTCTTAGTTTGAGTTTTTAAGCAGCAGTAGACGTTTAGAATGGAAGCATAAACTACACTAGGACAGATATAGACTGTTGTTAACTGCCTAATATTTAAAGCAGTCGTGCAGCTCTGCCTGTATGAACAGAGTGCTTAAAATCAACGTGCTGTGTTGCCATGGAAAATGTCCAGCATTTCATACTTCTGAAATCAGAATTTCAGATATAATATGTAGGCATATCATGTTTTAAGGTCTAAAAAGACAAATACTGTAAAGCCAGGCAGCAAATAATTTGCAAAGTACATGCAAATCTATATATTGTATAAAATAATACTACAGAACCTAAACAATTTAACAAAGGAATAATACATTTATATATCGTCCACAGCTGATATAAAACCTTAGTTCCCACATGCACTAATGTGATGTATTTATGATCAATGAATTGTCTCTAAATGTATAGTTTGAAGTTGTGTGAATAGCTGTCATAGATATTCATTAGTTGTTAATCTCTTTCCCAACATCTGTATTCATTACATTCTGATCCGTCTCCTCGACTGTCTTCATGCTGGAATCAGATCCATTTTCCTCGTGTTGTTCTCTCTCTCTTCTCTCTTCTCCTTCTTCAACCTGCTGCTGATCTTCTTTGTTCTTATCCTCAGTATTTTCTTTCTCTTTCCTCTCTTTGTCTATCTTTGAGAGATGATGACAAAGGGACTGAACGTAGGTGAAAACACACAGAGGGTCTGGATGTTTTCCCATTAGTAACATATCTGACACTTCCAGCAGGGGGCAGCAGTCAGCAAGAGACCTGGAGAAGAAAGTGTTACATTTGTTTTTGATTACTGCTCTCCCACTCTGTCCCTCAGTCACACACACATTGAAGTATGAACATACTCAGCTGTGCTGAAGGCCAGACTGAAGTTCTTCTCTCGCTCACTGGCTTTGAGGGAGGAGAAGTCAAATGCAGTCGGAAAGAAGTGATGAATGAGTGCACAGAAAGCCAGACCATTATTCCAGGAGGAAGAGAAATTATCTATGTTCACCCCCTTTAAGATGAAAAAAGAGGATTAGATACATATTAGTTTAGTCAATGTTTTAGAGAAAATGTCCAGCCCGTGCCATCATTTGTGAAATCCTTTCTGCTTCTGACTGAGATCTTTATTTTGGAGACGGTTTTGTTTGAGGAAACGAATGTCTCTTTACCTCATATGTCTCTGTCTTGTTCCTGCACCACTGGAGAATTTTCTGTTTAATTGACGCCCCACCGGCCATGCCTATAGATGTCCTCTGAACCTTAAAGTTCTGAACTGCTGGAGTTCTGCAACAGATCAACATACACAACAAACACTGAAGACACAACAGAAATCCCACAGCACAAACAATTAAAACTGTTAATTGCTCTACGTTATATGCAATACATTGTTTTATGATTATGGATTATGCAGTTGATTTTGTGTTTTTGTGTGACAATGATCTATACGATTCAGATTTTTTAAATTATGAAGATGCCTTACTGGTCCTTCTGAAACTTTTTCATGGCATCTCTTCTGACTGAGGGCCGGGGACAGACAGATGATTTTGTGGAAGCTCTGAGGGCAGAAGATGAAGCTGGTCCAGACTTTTTTGCAGAACATGTTTGTTTGTCCTGGGCATAATCTTTCTCCTTCATCTCCTCTGTGCTTCTGTCCTTCTCTGTCTTTTCAGTTTGATCTTCATAGTCAGTTGTTCTCTTGGCTTTTTTGTGCTTCTCCTTAAGTTTTCCTTCCTCTGCTTTGACATCATCAGTTTTATCAGAATCATTTTCTTTAGTGAGAGACTCATTGATACTTTCTTTTCCCTCTGTTCCTATCTCACCTGTTTTGTTTTCTTCAGCCCCCCTCTCCTTGTCTTGCTCCTTGTCTTGCTCCAGAACTGTTTGTTCTGTGACCTCCTCTTTTTTCCCCACTGCTTTTGTCTTCTCCTCTTCTTTGTTTATCTTATTAGCTCCACCCTCTGTAGCATCAGTCCCGCCTCCTGGCTCGGAGGCAGCTGGGGTATATTTTGGCTCTTGGGGATCCGCATGTTCATCCTGTAGGGCATCCTGTAAAGGGCCCAATCCAAAAACAGTGAAACAGAATTCATCCATGGCTACTACTAATGTTACTGCAAGAACCTTTTGATAACATTAGGAGAATTTTTAGAGAACATTGCCAAAGTTCTTAGAACATTCCCGATTAGCTGGGATGCCTTTAATGAGCGCAATGAGAGAGATAATGAGCATATGAACAGGTTATTAAAGATTTGCTGAATGTTGTAATTTTGATATCTAGCAGAACTGAGAAACCATTGTTACATACAAAACTATTCAAAGTTTTGCATTACATTTGTTTCATTCCTCTGATATAAAGAGATGCAGAGGATTATGATACACATAGACATACAGTTAGTTTAATTTTTAAGTATTTTTTAAGCATTTTTATGTATTTCCCTTTTGGACCAAAAAGAACAACTGTGTTTGTTGTTCATTCATGGGCTCTCTATAATATAAGCTTTTAAGACACTGAGTGTGTATTAGTTATGGCATATGATCACATTCTATGATCTACTATTCTATGTCCTCTTGTGAAAATGTGTCATAGTGAGAACATAACACAGCTTAGCATAGACGGGAGAGTGTCAAATCCTGCCTGCCTGTCTTCTGCCCTTCACTAACACACTGCCTCTCTCTGCCCAAGAGTGGGATGTTCTGAGAGCACAACAATGTTTTTATAAGTGTGTGTGTGTGAGTGAGCATAAGTAAATATGTTCATATTAAAATACCACATGTGAATACAGGATAAATATCAATGAGCCAATTGGGACTCTGATAAAACCCCAGACAGTAATTATATCATTTTTCCATTAGCATATGCCTTCGACTTAAAGGGCAACACTGTGTGTACTTGTACATCTATCTTTGTGAGGACCAGTGTGAGTTTCCATCACAATGAGGATAAAACGAGTAAAGTGAGACATTTTATCCAGCCCTCAATTTCTGTCTCCCCTTCAAGGGGCTGTTTGAGGGTTCATGTTTACAATTAAGTTCAAGCACTTAGTTGGGATGGTTAGAGTAAAGGGCTAAAGGTTGTATTGTGTCAATAAGTGTCCTCACAAAGATAGCTGTACAAACATGTGTGTGACAGAGGGATAGAGAGATTTTCCTGTAACAGAGGAAGCAGTTGCCAAGATCATAGCAAACATGAAAGACAGTGAGAGACAGAAAGAGAATCTCATGCCACTCTGTGATTGTAGCTGCAGTGTTTACCTGCACGTGTCTGTCCTCTGGCTTGTTGGTCACAGTGATGCTGTCAGAATCCTCCATTGGTTGAGGCTCGTCTGTGCAAACCGAATGAATCTCAAGTCAAACTAAAGGCTGAACACACGGGCACTTCAGAAAATCTTCTGTCTCTCTGTGTCTATCCTTCTGACCTTTAAAATAACACATGCTCCAGAAATACACTGGTACCACTAGCTCACACAGACCCACTAAACAGCTGCTGCAAACTAATAGACAACATTACACACACACACACACACACACACACTAGAAATAAACAGTATGAAACATCCAAGAACATAAAATGACTTTCTAAGACTAAGATAATCATCACATTATCTTATTTACCCTCTTTTACTAAATAGGGACATACCATGGACTTCTATTATAGTGTTTGTACATATAAGGACATGCTGAATGTCCCCAAAGGACAGTTCAGTCAGATTTAGCTCACGACTGAGAACAGCTTTGCCCCTAAAGGATGTTAAGTAAACGTAACGTTATGTTAACATAAACTTAACATAAACCTTACTGCAATGTCTGTGCTGTACTTCTATATTATTTAGATTTCTATATATGAAAGTAATATGTGATCAAGACATGAATCTTTGTAAAGAGAGCTTTGGGATCTTGTTGTTTGTGAACATAAGCAGCAAACTGTGTTTATCAGTGTGTACACTCAGCATATGTACTACCATCACATGTGTAAGTTCTTCTTATCCTGGATAAGCGTCTCTTCCCTCAACACAAAGCAGATGGCTTTAAAAATAAACCGCTATCTTTGCTCTTTATTCACTCACGGTTATCTGTCCACCTCTTTCTTCATTCATCTCTGCCTGAACACAAGCTAATGACACATACTCACACATTCTTATACTTCATTTTCTATCAATAAACACAGAATCAGCTTGAAATACATCACATGTTAGCTTTTAATACTGACTGAGCCGTTTAAAATCAATAACATTTACTAAATTTTACGACTTTAATATACTAATACTAATACTATACTAAATATAACGACTTTAATTTTGTGATGTTTTCAGTAATATTTTGCTTGTCACTGTTTACTTGGCTGTTTACTTTGCACACAATAATTAACTTTTTTAGTTAATGAATTCAGATAATGAAGTCTTTCTCATGACACTAATAACTAATGTTACTTTAAGCGAATCAATATCATGGTATTTGAATATATTTTTAATTTAGTACTATAATATCTTCAGATGTACTCAGTACATTTGTGTGTTTGCTGTATACTGTATATAGTATAAGGGAACGTTGTCTGTGACCACTGATTATATTTAAAGTTGTTATTTCTCAGTATTATAAAAGAGATGAAAATAATAAATGATTTCATTAATCAGTCAGGCTACGTGATTTGAGAACAACCTCATCAAAAATCAAGAGTTTATTTTTAATAAACGACCAAAAGAGGGCGACAAAAACCTACTGTCGAAAACCACGTGTCAGCTTTCAATTAAATCACAAGAAAAACCTGAATATCATATTCATATTAAGAATATTTTTAAAAACCACTTACAGCAAACATATAGTATCTTTTATTAAGAGCGAACGAACTGCGATTGAATTATTTAGGACATATTTATTGTGTGTCATTTAAAGCTCTCGCATGAGTAACACATCAAACCAGCACGACCACCACAGACGCGTACATGAAGAGCTCCAGTGTTATCAGAATATATCATGTGATGGAGCGCTACTGGGGTCGGCTCACAGTCAGCTGTCTGCTTTCATGCTTTCTTACGGCTATTAGCCGCTGGTTTGAGGCTGTAGTGTGTGTGTTTGTATTGTAGTCTCATGTGAAATGCTGCAGAAGACGCATCAGCTACAGGACAGACTGCAGCTCATGTCGGGTGCGTCACGACCTTTCATTTCCACCTCCAACACTAACATACAGCGAGATAAACTAAGCCTACTAACAAGTGAGCAACAGAGTCTCCAGCTTACCATAACCGCGTGTTATCAGTCTGTAATAAAATCTCCTACCATCTAACAAAAAATACAAGAAAATGTTAAGCTAGATGTTGTGTAGCTAGATGTAGATGTTGTGTAGCTAGATGTTGATGTTGTGTAGCTAGATGTAGATGTTCTGTAGCTATATGTAGATGTTCTGTAGCTAGATGTAGATGTTCTGTAGCTAGATGTAGATGTTCTGTAGCTAGATGTAGATGTTCTGTAGCTATACGTAGATGTTTTGTAGCTAGATGTTCTGTAGCTATATGTAGATGTTCTGTAGCTATATGTAGATGTTCTTGTA
>JAZGTI010014960.1:0-13737 GCA_036877585.1 Botia kubotai
GTGTTCTATAATCCTAAATAAGACATGAGCAGTGATAAACCTGCACTAGCGAAATAAACCCCCTGGTGGTGGCCAAGCATAGTGTCAGGAATATTCTGTCTCATTCACAGCATAAATGAGGTCATCATGAGAAACTCCTTAAACCATCTGACAAATGTACTTAAAACGTCCTTCACAGTAATAAAAAACAATTTATTGAATCTAGGCTGGAACAATCATTAATTTTGTTATCATCACAATTTACTGATGCCAGACATGTGAAAACACATCTGCTCATATTACACATGAATATTTGGTATTCAGAAACTTGGCTTGCCCAGTGACAGTGAGAATAATATGCCAAAATCTGCCTTCATTATATAGTTGACCTTTGCCAGAAAGCATGCTGTGGTGTATTGTGGTCAATGGTTTACCCAGCAGCGTTATTATACTGTGATTGTATGACTATGATATAGGAATTTTACTATGAAGGATAGAATTAACAAAAGCTATTCAAATCCAAGAGGTCATGAACTGTTTGAAACAAACATGCAGAAACACTGCTAGAGAAAGTACACATTGGTGTAAATGTTATTAATTTAGTGACAACGGGCCTCAGTGTCCTTATGTTTTTTCTTAAACTTTAGTTTAAACTGTAGATATAAACTGTATATATTTATATATATATTTATATATATATATATATATATATATATATAAAGTGAATACTGTTTAATATGGCTGGAAAGATAAAGTGTTTGGCTGGCAATAAACCACAGTCACTTACTAGTACATTTATTATATTTGAGTTCTTAATTGTTGGTATTTAATTAAAAGTACAGTTACACCTTACATCTTTGTGCATCTCTTTACAATAACTGCCACACGCCGAAAATGACAAAACTTTCCTGTAGGGGGCGTAAAGACTCCATTCATAAAAGTCAATTTTGGCAATTGGAAGAGTATATACACGCACACAGTGGGGTCAAAATGTCTGAGAGCGTGTTAAAAATATAGGATTCAAAACCGAATTCAAAGTACACAAAATGCTCATTTAAATATGGATCATCAGGTAATAATAATCTTTGGGGCTTTACTTTTTCTTTCAACAAGACACAAGATACGTTTGTAATGAGAGGGGTGAATAAACCCCTCAGCTGTGAATTAAGAGTGGTGGAATTTGTACGTGATAACAATAGCATCAACATAATTGTAATACATCTCGTATGGAAAAGGATTCACAGAACAATTTCCTTGACTTGCATCAGGGAGATTCCATGTTACATTCCCTGAAGGAACAAGAAATAGCTGTGAGAGATGTGTTTACTCTAGTCTGCATCTACACATAAACAAGTCGTGGGCTGAGCAAGCCAAATCTGTTTACCTGCATTTCATCTCAAGGATTCAAGGATTATATCAAATATATGAACTCAAGGAGTGAACTTTCATGATGTCTTTGTGGTCTGCCAATGCAATGGCTACCATCAGAGAATTGGATTTCTCATAGACATGCATGAATGCTCTCCTGGGAGACCATGACTCATGAAGGCTTAGCATAGCGACCCACATTGGACTGTCTCTGCACACATAGCTGTGTTTACGAGCCAGCATAAAGCCGAGGGCTGAGCCAATAAAGATGTTAGTTATGCCTTTCTTAAGTTCAATATGACCGTTTCTGACATTTGAAGGTCAGCTCCACTACACAAGGCCAGTTCGTTTAGTCTCTTTTCCAAGATAGGAGGGGTATAGAGGAACAAAATGCTTAATCTCAGGTCTGGCAGCAGAAGTTTGCCATAGGACATTTACACTTAATGATTAATAAAGCCGTATCTGTACACAGAATTAATTAAGTCCGGTCAGAAATTGAAGGTTTTCCGAGACTGAAATTAAGACAGATTTGTTTTCTGCTCAAGGATAAGTTCACAAGCTTTTACTGGTTAGAAATGTTAACAGTGGTTTGGGAACATAATTGTTTTAAGACTATGATGGGGAATGGAAGTGAAGCTGTTGCATAGTTTAAACAGAAACACCTGCACAGAGATATGAATTCAAAGGAGATGCATGTTTTTTAATACTTTCTCCAATCCCAATTTAATATGCAGAGACAACTAGATGTAAAGCATTGATAGGCTAATTGCCACACAAATTTATAACCACTGTAACTCTTAGGACTATCAGTAGCTCAACAAATGATGTGAATTTGAAGTGAGACTATCTGACCAATTGCAGGGGGATTCTTGGTTCTACTACTGGTGCAAAAATTACACACTGCACTTTTAACCTATACCCAAATCTCCTATTATGCGGTTTGGAGGGCTTACATTTTCCCTCTCTCTAACTCTGGACTGCAGTGAATGCATAAAATGCAACATTGTTGACATCCTTTGCTACTGTCCTTGTTTTCGCCATGACAACGATATGGTGTGTCGAGGAGAGCTCAGACTATTGGCCTATCGCCAATGTGGGATTTTTTTCACCGGATTCCTTCTATTTTCAGAGCATCTGTGCTACACAAATCACCTGGGGCTTAAACTGGGAGAGAGAAATCATGCAGTGGAGACCTAACAGTGGGTTTTGGTCTCAGAGGAACATGCAGGCTTTCTCAATAGTATAAGAACCTTCATGCTAAAGCCAGAAGAGTGGCTTATATGAAAACATCTACATTTATGCATTTGGCAGACGCATTTATCCAAAGCAACTTACAGTGCATTCAAGCTATACATGTGATTAGTATGTGTGTTCCCCAGCAATATGATCCATGACCTTGTATTGTTTTAAAATTAGTTCAATGTTAGCTTAACTCATTTACACGTTTTTTGGTTACCATGTATACATGTTTTTTTAAAACTGAGTTATTAGAGAATTTAGTTTGATTTACAAAAATGTTGTTACTGTGTGCTACTCTTGATCACAGACAGCTAAATATGGACATATTCTGAATCACACAACAAAAACTGTGTACAGTTTCTTAGATACATAGTTCTGCTGAACTTACCTTCTAATGTTCCTCTTACCCCACGCTTCCACTTGCTGGTTCAACAACACAGACCTGTAAAAATACACATATCAACATATGGACTGAAAGTTAGGAAATCTTTCACACCGTACAGTAGTAGTTATGCAAAGGATGTTTAGGCCCTTTATGAAAAAGTCAAACAGGTGTAGTTTATGAAATTGTAAATCATGTACATTATTTTTGTCAAAGGATATAATTACTGAATATACAGACCAAGTTGTTTGTTTTTCTAGTGAGATCTGGCAACACAGAACTGACAGTTCCTCTTTAATTCTGCCTGTTAACATCCATGTATATGTAAACAAGCAAGCATACAGTCTTCCTCATTAACGCTCTAAGAATAGTGTAACTGTGTCACAGCCTAAGCCTTCAGGACATGCCCAGAGCAACATAACCATTTACAATCTTCTTCATGCATCTGCAAGCAAATTCAAATCAATTCACTCAAGCTAAAATCGCCCTTCGTACCACCTACACTGAACATTATCTCTGCGCAATGCAAGAATGAACAAAAGTGTAAATGAGAGTAGGTCAAGTCAAGTTCCATTTTCAAATCACTCTGTAATTTTATTCTTTTATGTAATGTACGTCTATGTATAAAAATAAAGTGGTTTAATAAATACTTCTACATAATAGTAGTATTAAACTTTTGTTCCGAAGAGCAATTCAGAAGATAAAATTGCGTGCGGCTGTAACTGTGACATGTCACTTACTTATTTAATCTATGCCTACGAGGCAACCTTTGATAAATGGATAATTTATATGTTTAGAGGACAAAAAACCTCCACAGTATTCTGGAGTTCAGCATGTATTGCATGAACATTAGGGCTCTGTTCTCAATTAGAGTAGTGAAATCTTTTCCATGTAGGCAGTACCTGAGAGAATTTACTACCGGCCAGTGACTCACCAGTCCAGTGAACTCTAAATTAACCATTTTAGCTCGAATAAACTGTTAAAGCCCGTAATTTAGCAAAGCAAGGCACACATTTTTAATACAGCCTTACATAGCCAATTTGATGTTGTACTTGCCTTTTCATCTGGGGTCTGTTAATCTGTCTGAAGCTGGTTAGGTAGACCACCTCCTGTTAATGGTCAAACCGGCATCATAAAGTCTTTGAAGTACATCTTCAAGGACACAGAGCTGTTTCTTTCAGGACTCTGTGGATTACTGGGTAATTGAGGTAGTTTACAAAGTCAACCAAAGCACTGTTCTATAAGCAGAAATGCTTGACTAACATTCCTAACACAACAGTCACAAATTGAATTTAAACAGGCAAATTTTTTCCAAAAATAACAGTTTATTATTCATTAAAGCCCCCGGCAAGTAATCAGCTTAATTATTTGCTGTGCACATTTCATTTTCCCCATGTTCACATCTCATACATAATTATAAACATATTTGAATACCTCATAGAGTTGATCCTTAGTCCTCAATGCTGTTCACATTCACCAATAATCCAGATTATTGTAGCTTCCCAAACCTCTCTCCTGCAGAACAGTTGTGATCTCGACTGCTAGAAGATTTGTGGTCCCGCAGCATTGTTGTGAGTTTAGAAATCAGACCCAGTCTTTAATCCCAGCATGAACCTCAAATGATTCACCAATCAGAGAAGAAACCATATGGTGTGAAATGCCACACCTCGTCCAGTAGATGTCTGTATTTTTCTCTTTTTTGCAGGTCAAATCTATACTGTTAAAGATACACAGATGAATCAAGCTGCAGCTCTTTTTATGACCCACGAAGGAAACATTCACTCTTTCTGTAGAGCTGCAATATTAAGTCACAGCCTGACTTGGCCAAAGGCACTGAATGTTTGATGCACTTTTCTGAAATGAGTGTGATTTCGATCACAGTCCCTGTGATCGAAATCAACTATGCCATGCTACTTTCTCAGACTGTTTATAAATGCAGCTCTTTCTCAGATAGTAACCACACAATAGGCCTTTCTGAGGATGTTTTGGTCCCCAGACAATATTAATTTTTAAGCATTAAAATGACATGAACCATGTCGGTTGTTTTTCCTCTGAAGATGTCATTACAGATAACTGTGTGCAGCAGTGATTTGTACATCTAAAGAAAGACTCTCTAGATACCCACAGCCCACATAAACATGCATTATGCCTTCCTTTCAAAGAACTCTGGCTATTACTACAAATTGCATGCTGGTAGATCTTTCAGAAAAAGTCTGTGTTGCCTTTTCATGTACTTAAATCAGGCTAAATAAATTGGGCTAAATTGTGGAGGATGTATCTTTGATCATCTCACATGAGTATTCTATGTTTGAAAAATTAAAAATTTAAATATAATGGAAAAATATATCACTGCGCTTTTCATCGTGTTAAATGTGCACGGGTTGATTCTGTTTTCAAAGTTCTGAAATAATTACAAAGTTAAATTATTTAGTACTGCATATGAAGATCCATTTATCAAAACTGCCTGAACATAAATTATGAAAGAAAACAGCAAACACAATGCATAAATGTTACTTGGTTCTCAGGCTGTCAAGGGGAAACTATAAAAGAATTGTGCCCACTGATAGCAACATCTATTTACACTCAGTCTGTGTTATTTAACCCCTTATTCAGTAAAGGAATTATGCTTATCAGCTGAAGGCACAAACACATCCATAAAATCTTTACTGAAAGCAATTTTCATGGTGCAAAAATGTGGAGGATGCAGCCAGATTACCATGATATAGGATACCTTGTAGAAAATACACAGCATATCTAGACCGCAATCTATCTGGACCGGCTTTTTCAAATGTAAGTGTCTAAAAAGCTGGACTACACCACAAAACTTAATGCCTAGTTATAATACTCTTCTTCATCATTTTAGAAATAACCATGCTACTATCGGTACAATATGTACCTGAATGTGTACTTCACTGTATGCTTTCTGTAAAAATAGCTGCTTATCAAGTTCACAATTCAATGTCTGTGGTAGATTTTAACTGGATTCTAACACAAATCAATGATCAGAATGCACCAGATTCGCTGACTAAAAGCACATGGTATTACAATTTTATTTCTCAAAGTTTGTTACAAAAACCTCAACGTTGGGCAGCAAAACAAACAAGGCTGTCCCCGCTAATATGTAACAGTCCATCAAAGGTTTAAAAGACACATAAATAAACACACATGCAATACCCACAAACAAGCAAGAGTACTTCATATTTTAGTATAAAAAGGAGAAAGTGACTATGCCTACATGAAACTGATATGCGGAAAAGCGTTCATTAAGAACGCACAGAAAAGCGTTGTACTGAGGTTACTTACCTGTTCACATTTCCAGCCCTCAAACAGTCTGTTTTTTGTCCGCTTTATCCATTAAAAGACAACAACATGAGTTCCTCTTTTAGAATACAATGTATATCCAGGTATATATATAGTAAACCCCAAATTTAGAGCAACTCTAAAATGGAAATATGGCTGACCTTGTCCTGACACGATAAATAACATAAAATGTGTCTGTCTTGAAAGGGGCAGGCAAAATTTCCTGTGAATTTATGAAGCTGGAGGACATAAAAATACGATAAACCGATACATACGGCTAGATTTTTAATTTCAGTTGGTTGAATCTGTGACCATTTCCTTTCAGCTAATCAGATTTGTAGGGCTGCTTTCCTTACAGAGAGACACAATTGGCCTCTCAAGTCTGTGTAAGCCTTCTGGCGCTTCACTGTTCTAATCCACCCCAGATGCTCAATGTGAGATAACAAAAGATCATCTTCTCTCACCAACCACAAAAAATATACATATTGGATTTCTCCTGATAAAAGTCTGTAGCGTCCCTGCTTTGGCCTACAGTAAACACATCATCAGTCTTTAAATTGTCTGTTTGTTTGCAAGTTCTTAAAGAAGTGGTCGGGTTCTGGTTGAGGATGTCCAATTTCCCAGTCTTGAGTTGACATTGAAGACTTGCGGTGAAGAGACAAATCTCGGCTGAGGCTGCTGTCCAACAGCAGGTCGGGGTGGGGCGGGGGAGGCAGAATTTCTGGGTCAGGCTCGCTAGTAGAGGAGCACAGGGACTCTGTTTTGATGGGACGATACTCAGTCCTGTCCTGCCTAGGTAGGGTTCGGCTGGTCTCGTGAACCTCAGTACTGCCGTTGCTGGTGCTCCTCCAATCCCAGGTGTTCCCATTACCTGAAGAGAGACGCACCACTGGGTGGTGAGGGGCATGCGCGTCTATTGTGACAATGCTGACACTGTCCCGGTCAGAAGGAATGCGGTAGTATGGAGACTCTGAGCCTGTACTGGAAGTGGCACAAGAGGAAGCAGTTTCAGATGACTTGGGTGTGGTAACAGTAACCGGACCGTGTTGCTTAGACATGGCAATAACCTGCATAACCCGTGGCTGGTTGGGCAGTCGTGGAGTTTCCAGTGTGGCAGCTGGAACTGGACTTCCTTTCTCCGTCATGGACAGCCACTTAGCCCGTGTAGTGGCACTTTTAGGAGACACTGGTGGTGGTCTGGTGGCTTCTTCAGGAATATGAACTAACTGTGGGGCCCCAGACCTCATCACTCTGGTACTCCCTGCCGCAGTTGCTGTTGCTCCCCGGTTGGCTTGCACAGTAGGATAAAGTGAGGTTGGCATGCCCAGCTCATCTTTAGCTTCCTCCTCGATTCCATCGACCCCGTCCGTGGCGGCTTCCTCCTCCTCATCTTTCAGGCTAAGACTGCGCATCTCCATGGATTTCTGCTTCCATTCAGACACCAGCTGTTTAGAACGCTCCATCGGCACATGGAAGGTCATGTGACGTTGAGCAGGCTCCTCCATAGCATTGGTATTGGCACGGGGCAGAGTATTACTGAAGGTCACCATGGTCTCCTTGCCCATTGGACTGCGCGGAGCCAGGAGCTCAACGTCCGCACTGGCTCTCTTGAGGCTGCCCATAGAGGCCTTCTCTCGTCGTACCTTACGGTTGAGACCAGAAACGTTTGGCGGGGCGGAAAGTTCATCGTTGCTCTCAGATGCATGGGCCTTCTGGTAGACAGAATCATGGCCACGCTGTGTTAGTTCTCTTAGAGGATCTTTTTGTGGAAGATGGGTTTGCTTCAATGGCCTGTGGGAGATTTCTTCATTGGACTTAAAGTTCCCCACTGCATATAATGCCTGGAGTGTGGGAAGGATGAGAGAAAGTTGTTATTGTAAAGTTAATGAGTCCACCACTTTTTCATTTGTACTGTATAAAGACAGCAAAATTACATTGCACATACGCTAAATTACCGTAAGTATGCGGACATTCAAACACCATATTTGCTTGTTTAATATTTAATTTCAATACAATTGGAATAAACAGGAAGTTGGTCCTCACTTTGCTGCTCTATAAGCTTTTACTTTTATAAGGCTTTCCACTAGATGCTGGAACTACTGAGATACAAGAGCATCAGTGAAGCAAGTCACTGATGTTGAATGATTGGAGCCGTACTCACAGTCATCTCAAATGTTTTCAACTAGGTTCATGTCTGGGATTTATATGCAGGCAAGACAAATTCTTGCATGACTGTTTGCTTGATTATTGTATGACTGTCTTCTTGATTTTACACACATGCTAGTAATATTTGACTATTAGCAAAAATAGGCAAAACTGTTAATTAGTCAACAAGATTTTTTGTTACATTGCACACCGGTGCTAGTGAGTGAATTTATTTTCTCATTTAATGGAAATGACGGTTTCAGAAATTATTTCCACCCTTTCGAATGGTTAAAGAGATTATAGCAAAGAAGCAATTTAGAGAGGAGACAAGGTGAAGAATGACAGAAAGAGCGAAAAAAAGCTGTGAAACATTTCCTCAAGAATCCTGGAGGATTTCTTCTCTTCTCATTGAAACAACGTCCTAAATATAGAGAGTGCTAAAGACAGATTAGAAAACAGTGTGATGAGACATATAAAAAAAGCCTTGAGATTTTCTGCAACCCAGAACTCAAGCTGCCAAAGCAAACTATTGATCACAGAGGCAAATTACAAAATATTTAAAGACTCACTAGATAAACAGCAATGCCAGCCCCAATCACAAAGCCCACGTAGACGTCAATAGGGTGGCTTCTATACTGGGTGATTTGGGTCAAGCTGGCCAGGGCTGCTGCTATGGCAAATGCAAACACCAGCACAGGCTTCAACAGCTTGGTGCTGTTTGAGATTGTGGCGTTGAAGTACATCTGAAAGCAGAGATGACAAAAATGTACAAAAATCACAAAAACATGATACGTCTACGTGGATAAAACCACCAAAATTTTAATGACTTTTGAGACCTAACACTAATTTCCAATTAGAACTGTAATATTCTAAATGTAGTTACAGTGGCTCGCCTGTGTTTTTATCACATTCCAGAGAGAATGACTTCATTAATAGTTGGAACCCTGCATTGAGGTCAACGAGGCATAGCTAACGGAATACAACTAATGGGCATCTTAAGCTGTACAGCTGGGAAATGCCAAGCTGGTTGTAACCAATACACTCCATTCTGCACTTATTAGGGACGCAGCAGCGGTCACTCAGCAGTTGCCACTGTTCTCTTATGGTAAATGCTGGATCCTTACAGCAGTGCCAGCTTGAGGATCACAGTGATGCAGCTTTTTTAAATTACTTAATTTCTGTGTCAGAACATATTGAAATCACAAGTTTCCTGAGGTCAAAGGAAGTAAAGGGGAATGCTTACGGATATATAGACGGCTGCAAAGCCAGACAGAGTGGCATGCTGAGAAGGAAAAGTTTTCCTGATAACAAAGAGGGAGAAGAAAAGTGACAGTAACGCATCACATGAATATTCACAGAGCACAGCCAAGAGTTTTAGCATGTGAGAAAAACATGTAAATCAGCCAAGGCAGAGATGCAGGAGAAACAGATCACACTTCACAGAGCAAAACACAGTGTCAGATCTGTGATAGCGTCCATGTTCTGTGTCGAATGACAGGGATTTGGGGACAAAGTGAGGTCAAATCCATTTGTAATCCTTGCTGGGATACATTGTAATGGCATAAGCTCCTAAAAACATCAAATAAATATTAAATATCTAAATGAAGTTGTCTATAAAGAAGTTTAAGAATTGACAGTTTAAGAATCCTGATATTAAGCAAATATTTTGACTGTTTAGTGCTTTGTTATTTTTGATACAAATAAATCTCGGTATTCAACACGTCAATTTGATCAAATTTGAACAAATAAATGTTTTGATGACAATGTTTGAGATGAGATCTAAAAAGCTGTAGCTGTCTAGAAAACAAAGCATGTAGTACACAAAATGTTATTAAAAATAAATGTTTTTGTACATTTTCCATTGATCGTGGCAGCAGTAAATCATTAAATGGTGATCAAACAACAGAGACAAACATTCTAACTTATAATTCAGACACTTAGATGAGCAAACTTCATGCATTTTAATAAGCTGACTCAGATACCAAGACTGCTGTACAGTCCTAGCAAGCATTCTAGATACAGCATTTATGATAATCTTACAGAATCCAGCCATCACAACCAGCCTGCAAGATGGGAAGCTGTGTGTATTTGCACTGTTACCAAATTTACATAACTGTTGAAGTGAATCAGGTGCTAAAATAATGCAGACAGTATGCAAATAAACAAGACTACCAGTGGGCACGATACATATTTAGCAATTCTATGCCCTTCTTAGGACTCTGACAACTCTATGTGTCCAAATCTGATGCGGCTTTGTGTGTAACAGGCTGTTATATTTACCTGGCTGACAGGATGGCATACTGGTCCCTGCCAGAGCAGATGTCCTGGGTTATGTAGGGGTTTTTATCACAGGCCACACCGGGCAGAGTGTAGTTGGGTTTGCACACAGTTAGGAAGAAAGGTGTATGATAGCCAGTGGCCAGCTGAATAACGTCAGTCACCAGCGCTGTGGCACACAGCCCAAACACATGAACACCTGTGAGAAGAGAAACCGGCAGTGCGAAACTGTGCTAACCGAGCCTGACTGTCTGTGTGAGCATTACGTGGCCAACACTCGACAACACCATATGCTTCTTCAAAAATAGAAAAACCATTAAAAGGGCCTGAACGCCCTTGAGTGTCTGAATAATGAATGTCATTGAGGTCCCACGTATTAAAACCAAGGATAGCGTGAGAGAACAAGTGGAGCATCGAAAGTTCTGTGCTATTAAAAGCTTTAAAATATTTTTGGGTACGGTTTTAGCTTATATAATAGTTAAAATAACGATTAAGAAGGTCAGCGAAACGTAAGTTAGGAATCTACAATGTGTGTATGGTCGTGTCTTTTTGACGGATTATTTGTATTTCAAAATCAACATAAAATGTTCTATTGTTCTTCTGTAATGTGAACTATTTCAGAGCGATAAAGAATATTCTATGACAATGAATGTCGAGTAGGATTTAGCAAACAGGGTCCATTTTAAATGTATGTGGATTTTATCTATAAGCCATAGCAATACAGAGTATCTCTGTGAAAAGGACATACCCACAAATCGGACTGTCCTGCGCAAGAACGAGTTGAAATTACAACCTCCTGCGTTTATACTCCCTTCAGTACCAGAGTGAACCTTCAGCCTGGACTGCGTGCAGTACATCAAGGCTTCTCCCAGCATGATCTAAGCCAAGAACACACAGAAGACCAAGAGCTGCCTGAAGCAATAGTTCAGAAGTGATTATTTATGCTTTATACAAGACGTTTAAACTCAGTCCTTACTAATTCAATGCACTGACCAAGCAGCATTACACGCTACGGCAACTGGCTGAATATAGTAATAGGATAGTGTGTATTATTCATAATAGCTACACTGAGATAAATAGGTTAGGCCATTTATGAATAGAGCACTAATACTCACAGACGCTGCAGGGCCAGCAAAGGCCAGGCTGAGCAGCATGAGCAGGGGTATGAGCTCGTCACCAGTTTCCACATAGGGCATGCTCAGTGTGCGGTCATGGCAACGGAACCCCACTTTGGCTGGTTGCAAAACGTCTGTCAGCTCCAAGAAGTAAAGAGAGATCATGGAGGACGCAACTATTGGCAGCTGAAGGAGAGAAGGGGAGTGGTTGGGTTAGGGGAAAGGTGGCACAAGAGGATTATGGCAGGAGAAATCAGTCGTCATTTACCGCTTAGATACGCTCATTAATTATTCACACAAAAAGTATTAGGCTTGAGTGCCCCCAAAACGTATATGAACACTCACACCACACCTAAAAATGTAGAAATTTTATTGTATAAATAGATTAAAAGATTAAACAATGAGTTAAAGAAATCATTATTTAATCTTTTTTGTTTTAAAGAAAGACACAAGAACAATTTTCATGCTAAACATTTCAGAAAAAAAGAAGTTTATGTTTAACGTTTTATAACAACACATCTAACATCTTTTCATGTACATTTAAATTCTGATGAGAATGAAAGTGATGTATATGGGGCCAATATAGAGAACAGGCTATTTGGGATAGGCTTTAGCACTCCCTGCAATCCCAACAGGGACAAGCGCTATAGATGATGGATGGGAGAACAGGCTTATTTTATTTTGCCTAAAATGATGACGAAATGCTCTAATGTTTATGTTCTGCTAAGACGTTTGTTTAGTGATATTTAACCATTTTAATATTATTTTCGCATACGTATAATTTTGCTTCAGATAGCATTTTTAACCCCTTGAAGCTGGATTACTTTCATGGTGGATGGATGTGCTGTTTTGGTAGCTTCAAAATAATGAGTACCATTCACTGTCATTTTAAGGCTGGGAAAAGCCAGGGCATAATTTAATATAACTCTGACTGTGTTCGACTGAGAGAAGAAAGTCATATCCTTGAGCTTGAGCAATTTGAGTGATTTTTAGGTGGACTTATTCTTTAAATATTTTACACAAATATAGTTGATTGACCTAAACCACAGCCCAATGATTTTGAAAGAGAAACCAAAGCTGCTTAAAGGCAAGCCTGCAATCTTAACATGAAAAGGTTTTACTAGTTAAAATGCTATTTTATAAGAGATGGCAGAGTAGGGAATCTCGCGACACGTAGGACTTACAGCATTATCACCAGAAAATGTGTTGTATTACTATTTATTATTAATAAATGTGTAATATTATGTGATATTGTATATTGACCAAATAATTGTTTATGACATTACTGCCATGTAATATGATGATACAGCATATGATGATAATATACTGAATTTTATTGAATTAAAGTAAACAATGTAATTATAAATATTATATTATATTGTATAATTTTAATGAAAAAAATGATGTGTTCTTTCTATGACTTACAGGTTTCAACAACCTGTTGCTGATGTCATTGCCATTACTGACAGGTTGATGTTCCTCACACAATTGAAGTTGACCGTTACACTTTCTTTAATGGTAGATTAGCCAAGTTTGCTATCTCCACAGAATAATAGAATCTCTTAAGAAACATGATGATCTATCCTATGCTACTAGGTTGTGTATAAATTTGAGGGTAAGTGATTCAGTGATAGCTATAAAGCAATAGCTAAGAAATTTGTAGTTAGTAGTAAGGTCTAGCATCTTTTGTTTGCAGTTTTTTAGCGTGGCTTACGTTTAAATATTTTTGGTACTACTGTATCTACGTTAAACAAGCAGGTCTAATGGCAATTATTAATGGCATCCATTCATACAATAAGGTATTAGAAGACATTTTCCCAACATTACTTCACTGAATAAAAGTACAGCAATGTAAGCTCACGTAATGTTTGCTAAAACCCAGTTAAAACTTCCTAATCATATACTTGACATCATGTAACAGGTTAATAAATT
>JAZGTI010014961.1:0-13736 GCA_036877585.1 Botia kubotai
TCATATAAATTATAACTCTCACTTTCTCTCTCTCTCTCTCTCTCTCTTTCTCTCTCACACACACACACACACACACACGCACATGCGTGTGATGAAAAATTAGAATAATGTGATAATGATCATATCCTTTAAATTAATCTGTGTTCCTTCAACAGCTGTTATATATATATATATATATATATAGAGAGAGAGAGAGAGAGAGATGGATGGATGAGTAATAACTCTCTTTAGCCGGAATGTGAGTGACAGTCATTTAAATGTAGGTGTTCAGAGAACACACACACAACAAATAAAATCAAATGAGAGAGAGAGTTAAACATTACAGGTTTACTCAAGTGTCATTGACTCTCTCTGTCTCTCTCTCTCTCTCTGTCTCTCTCTCTGCACCACTGAACAGATTGTTTCTTTTGATCAGTTTGCATTGATCACAACAGATGATAATTGAAACTGAACTTATGTGTCAGACAGAATAAGATGAAGAGAAAGACAGAGATACAGAGCACGACTGCCATATTAGAGTCCTCAGACAGGGTGTGTGAAGCGTACGGGCGGCCCCAGTAGTGATGTACAAACCTGAGAGATAGAGAGGATATCAAATATGGCCAATAACACACACACACACACACACTCACACACACACTCACACACACACTCACACACACACACACTTATGAGGCCACAACGTAGGGGGTGATGTTCAAACGTCCAAACCTTGTTACAGGAGATATTAAACACAGCCATTAAATCACACACAAACTTGCTGTGTGTGTGTGTGTGTGTGTGTGTGTGTGTGTTTGTAGCTTTGGGATATTAAACAATCGCATCAACACATTATTGCTCAGAGGGATTTGTTATTGTGTCCAGTTGTTCCATTGACTACAGATGTTAATGCTGAGGTGGTCTTAGGCAAACACACACACACAACATTTTCCCCTTAACTATCATTCATTATTGAGAAATGTGATCATTAATATGTATACTAAACAGTCTGAAAAGCATGTAAAACGTTATCGTTCTGTAAGTTGTAAAATCCATTTGGTCTAAAATTATGAGGGGGCAAAGACACTTCTGACAGTTACAACTGAGGCGATTAAAGAAACGTGATTATTTAACAGTCCGTTTGTCTGAAAATAACTGAATACACAGACATTAAATAGCGCTTGTCCTCCCTCGTAGCGTTAGCATCCAGAGGCTCAGGCGAGAATATTACTCTGCCAATGAGGCGCTACGCTAACCCTCCCCAGTGTTAGCTAACAGTCAAGAGCAATGGTTTAAACTAGTCGATGTAATGAGGGCATTAAGACAAACCACTGAGGAGACACTCACCCCCCACTGTCCCCCGGGAGCACTTCCTGTGTCTCTGTCACACCCCAAAGATTAGCGGTTAGCACTGATGAGAGGGAAATTATTTAATGACACTCCACTTTAATGACTGTCATTAACACACAACATGCCTACAGGCCAATTACACACACACACGCTAACAACACATGAAGAACATACATGTCACGATAGAAAAGGTCAGTGTGTGTCAGGAAAACGCTCCTTAAAACACCCTAAACCAGCTGATGTTCAGTCTGCTCTGCTTTAAGATCTTAGACATTGTTCATTAGCACTGACAGGCAGTGCTGACACATCTGCTTAAAGTAACTGTTAGTCCATCTGTTAGCACTGAGTCATCTATACACTAGCGTAAATGTTCTAGGGAGAAACAAACAGTCTTTCTCCCTCAGGAAACACTGAAGACTCAACAGAGACAAATCACATCACAACTAACTAGAGACGAAAACTGCGTTCATCAAACTATTCCATGAGCTCTTCATAAGTCTGTCTAACCGTTTAATATTGGTTCACTTTGTGCTAAACAGAAACAGAAACTCAAACGGGCCAACACACACACACATTCACAATTCATTATTAGAACTGTGTGTGTGTGTTAGTAATGACATTAGACCGGTAAGAGGCCAAAACAATAAATCAAACCCATATGTGTCCATTTCCTGTTTGACTTCCTTTCACACACATCACTGCTGACCCTGTGCAGCACACACACACACACATCACTGCTGACCCTGTGCAGCACACACACACACACACACACATCACTGCTGACCCTGTGCAGCACACACACACACATACACATCACTGCTGACCCTGTGCAGCACACACACACACATACACATCACTGCTGACCCTGTGCAGCACACACACACACACCTTCTGTTCCTCAGGCAGTACAGTTACAGCATCAGAAATAAATGAAGGTGACAGTACAATCCTAACATGTTTTTATCACAGTAAGGATTTCATGTTGCCTTTCATTTAGCTTTTATACTTGTACTATAAACACACACACACACACACACATTTCAGATGGAGACAGACTGACTGTTTTAATAAAAGATCACAGAGACTTCAGTGGCTTTTCCAACAATATTTGCTGCATCAAAGCAATAAAGAAAATGTCTTTTACTGCGAACGGATCAAGAGTTTCTCTCACACACACACACACACACACACACACTCACACACAGCAGGAGAGAGAATCAGGTCGTTACGTCTGTCTGAGTGAGTTGGCAGTCAGTGACAGATAACACAGATCATTTGGTAAGTGCTGTTGTCTCTGCAGACTCGAGTCTGAAGACATTGTTCAGTTATGGATAAGAGCTTTATCATCACTGTCTGTTACACTGAAGGTTGTGCATGTATGCTCCTCTGCACGCTGACCTCAAGAACACACTAATAACACACACACACACACACACTCTCGCATGTCCATGAGAGTCTCACACACAGACTTCTGTTCTCATGCAGCTGGACGCGAACACCACAAAGCGTGAAATCTTCTAGTCCCACAGTACAATGGGGCGGCTGTGTGGTGCATGCTGGGATATGACGGTGACTCAGAGTCACAGCAGCTGCCCGCGTCTCTGTGTCTGACTTACACACACAGACACACGCTCCACAAAGACCCTGCAGGGTGTCCAACCAGCTGCCCGTGAGTCTTTGTGTTTGTGTGTGTCTGGCTGTCGGGTCTAAGACTGCAATGAAGTGAACACTAATCAATAATCAATAATCAGAAATAAATGCTGCACATTTTCTCATGGTGAGACTTTAATGTATGTGCACTGCGATTACAACAGAGGGCACCTAAAAAAATTTTAGTTTTTATAAACTTTACATTGAAAATGTACTAAATTATTAAAAGAAATAAAAAATATTAGAATTGCAAATAAAACATGTACAGATTTAAAATATCATTTTTTATAAAATAAGTTATTTTTTCATATAATTAACATTTAAGCAACACACTCAGTTACACTTTAAGGAAAGACAACAAACTGTAACTAAAGCAATAAATATAACGCTGGTAAATATTTACTCTGTGTTTCTGAGTCGTTCTCAGCTGAAAGCACTGCGCAAACATCACTTCCTCTCTGCACTGAGGGTCAAAGGTCAGGTCAAAGGTCTTCTGTAGGTACTGCTCTGTAGGTCAACGGCAGGTGTCTGTAGGCAGCTGTGACATGTTTTGTAGCAGGACAGAACTACTGAACTAATCATTAATTAAACTGATCGATTGATTACACAGACTTATGATTCCTGCATAACCAACAGGCAAAAAAACAACCTGCACTGAAGGACAAACCACAGGGTCCAGAATATCACAGATTTGGGAGCAGGGCTCTTTTGACCTGGGCCAGTAAGCAACCATCTAGAACTCATTAGTAACTTTCTACCAACGACCAAACAGCCACCCAAAACACTCGAACAACTTCACAGCAATGCACCAAAAATCAGAACACTTACCATAGCAACACCTCGGCAACCACCCACAACACCCCAGCATTGTGGGAGCAAAAAGTATACAGTGATATAATACACATTTACACTTTCTAGAAAAATCAGTTTACAAAAGGATTATTTACAGCCGTCTGTACAAATTAATCTGAGAAAATATTTTAACATCAAACAATTACACACTTGTAAGTATTAATAAATTCATGTCATACTGACTCACTGCAGTCTTTACCAGCCGCAGGTGGAAATGTTCCTGTGTCACTCATTTTGATCAGGTGACATGAGAGTTGAGATCAGTGCTTCAGTAATCACAGACTCAGAGTTGATCATTTCTGTTTATTCATCTCTCTTATCATAGATGATCATTACAGCCAAACATCATGTTATGCCATAACTGTGATTGTTCTCTGTGGAGTTTCTGTGTGTTTATTTTCAGTCTGCGTGTGGTTCTGATCAAACCATGAGCGTTCTGTGTGGGTGGGCACAGGGGGCCGTTCTGGGTTCTGGCCACATAAGTAAGTACATTAGTAAGCGGGTTTGTGTGTGTAGTTGTGACAGTGTAATTATAAAGCTGGCTGCAGGCTATCACAAGCTCATGACAGACATTTATTGATCGTTCAGCAGAGGGAATTTATCAGTGTCCACACTTTGGGAAACACACACACACACACACACACGAGATGGATGGATGTTAGAATGAGACTTTATTAGAAAGCCACACTTTACTAAAGTATATGTGTGTGTGTGTCTCAGCTGTTGTTGAGTTGTTTTCAGTTTACCACAATCCCCCAAAGGTCAGATTTTCTGTCCAGTGTGACAGTCATGTGACAGTCAGCTAACAGTTTGTAGCTCTCTCTCTCCCTCTCTCTCTCTCTCCCTCTCTCATATATAAGACATGAACTGATACACATGAATCTACAGTGTGACCATTACAAACTGCTTAAATCAACTGGACTACAAATAAATAAATTACTGTTTTATGTTGCTTTATAAAATCCTGTATTGCAGAAGTCTGTGTGAGTTCAACACACACTGTACACACACGCAACAAAAGAACAACATCCCAACTGTACGGAATAAAATATTAAGAGAATAAATGTGTGCAATCCGACCCTAAAAGAACCCTTTTATGAAACATGAGTTACGTTATTTATGAATCAATTTGTAATCAGATTTAGCAAACGTCTGGGATCAATTTTGTCCCTAAAGTACAGCTTACATAAAAACACTCACAAACACGCTCCACATGTCTGTCTACCGCTCATATCCGCCTCTCTGAAGACATTTATTTTTCAATGAAAACTGACAGCAGAAATTAATAACTCATAACAGCACAGATCTAACATTAATAATCCACTCATGTCCCGAGTGAAATGAAAAATTCCAGTAGACAGAAACTCTGTAAACGAGTGAAATATCTGTGATTTCTCTAAAGAATGTAAAACTTAAATCCACAAATGCAGCTTTATGTGTGTGTGTACAGGATATATCTGTATGAAAGTTTAACAAGCAGGAATATCTAACTGTATGTTCAAAGCGGCGTTTGTCTTCTGAGGAACTAATAAACATGTTTCAGAAGATCAGTGAGAGTCACGCGATCACATAAAGTCACATGCAGTGTGATATTAAACAGGAAGTCAAATGCAGTGTGATATTAAACAGGAAGTCAGATGCAGTGTGATATTAAACAGGAAGTCAGATGCAGTGTGATATTAAACAGGAAGTCAAATTGCAGTGTGATATTAAACAAACTAATTTAAACAAATTAAAATTGTGTCTTGCAGTGTTTTGTCACATTTAATCAGTGTGCGTGTTTTCCAGAAATTAAACGGTGTAAAAATGTAGATCTGAATTCTTTATGACATGACGATAGTTTCAAACATGTAAGTGTTTAACATCAGAGACTGTTGTGACTGAATCGCTCTCATTCGTAACTTTCTACAATATAAACTTGACAAACTCACGCGCTGCTGTTGCGGGGGGGCAATATTAATCCAAACATCACTCACTGATGCTCTTTTCACAGATCCTCCGGGAAATCTGGCCGTACTGGTACAGTTTTATCAATGTACTGTGACGTTATAATTTCCTTCAACGTTTAGCACGAGTAATTTGTGTATATTGATGCAGCTCCAGACGCCGCTCTGCACATGCGCTGTGAGCAGCGACATCTGCTGGTGGGACGGGGCAGTGCAGGCCGTGCTAGTACAAAGGGCTCCCAAACTAGAGACAACATTAAAAGTCTTATTTAAACCCGTAATAAATCTAAAACATCTAAAAGAAAAAACTGTAGCCTCAGACTGCTGAACGCACTGTAAATCAATATAAGAATAAATCTTTAAAAATAATTACGTTTGTTAACTCCACTTGCAGAAACACTGTACTTACAGAGTACCTGACAGTATTTGAAGATTGTTTGTACAGTGTGAATGATTCTCCTCTACACAGAGAAAACAGACATGCATTTTAGAAGTGAATATCTTCAGTATCTGTGTGAATCAGTGTGTGTGTGTGTCTGTGTGTGTTGTTGCAGGTAAGTGTTTCTCAGATGGGTTCTGTTCTGCTTAACTTTCCCTGCAGTCTATCTCACTAAAGAGAGTAATTTGGTTTGTCTTATCATGTAGACCTCACAGACGTCTTTTGATTCTTCTCTCTGCTTCTCCTCTTTTCATTTTTTTCTGGCTCTGCCCTTTTTCTCATTTATTTCAACAAAGATTGTCCTCAGAGACTGACCTTGTGTTGGCCCACGGGCCGAGGCCCTCATGCTAGTAACTAGATAACACACTTTATCAGAGAGAGTGAAATCGTTGGGAGAACACAAAGCTGATAGTCGCATCAATCCAGGCCTGACACTGCCCGGGTCATCCATTTATCTCCCATAATGCCCCAGGCCATGCATGCGCCATTTTGCTTTGTTACATCCTTTTTAATAACCTTGGCTGTATTGTGTTTCCACACTGCTGTCCCTCCATAATCCTCTGAGTGTGTGTTTGATTTGCACAGGAACAGTGAGGGTGAATTATTTTGCTTAGATCTCTTTGATATCTGTGTTTGTGGTTGTTTGTAAACACACACACACACACACACACACTATTGGCCTCTAAATGAATGAATTTGTATTGTAATTTTTTTAATGAATGTGTATTTACAGTTTGCAGTAATTATGGTCCCTTGTGTGTTATTGTTGTTATTAGTGGCATCATTTTGTAAAGAGAATCACTATCTGAAAGTTAGTATGAATGTATCTTTTTTTCATCACTTTGTTGCATTTTACAAAATAAACAAAACTCACACTGCTTGTCTGTCTATCTGCCTGTCTGTCTGTCTGTGTTAGTCTGTGTGTGTCTGTAACACTGCTTTTGATTGGCTGTTAGGATAACAGGCACTCCATCATTGTCTGTCGTTGCTATAGTGATGAGCTCCAGTGGTGGAGGATGAGAGCTGCAGGGAGAGAAAGAGAGAGAGATGAGGTGAACTGGTGTCTCATCAATCTTAATGAAATGCAATTATTTCTGCCTATATTAATCATTTTTTGTGTGTTTGCTGCTGGCCACTTCAGTTAGTCATCCGTCTCTCTGCTCGCTCTCTTTATGTTCTGTTTTGCTGCAGTTGTTTGTTTACTTGAGCTGGTTTTGAGCCTTTTACAATCTTATTAGCTTCCCATCAGCAATTCTGCCCATTTATTTAATCTCTATGTGTGTGTGTGCAGTTAAACTGAGATCATTGTAAGAGATGAGATTTGTTTACATATCAGTTTGTCTGTATCTCAGACAAATCACAGACATTGTTTTTTACTAGTTTTTAAACTTGTTTTTTAGATGAATCATTTTCCCTTCCTGTTTATTTAAATGACTGTCGCGTTTGCTTGTGTGTAATCAATGTTTGATGTCACTGTTTCACAGCAGATCAGATCTCTTGTTTTCTGTCTTTAATACAGTTCAACCAACAGAGAGTTCACGATTCTCTGTCTTGGCAGGTGAAGTGATGATATAGTGACCTCTGGTGGCAGGCTGAAGTAAGTAAACAAAGTGTGTAAAAATCTATTTGCCAAAATGTAATAACTCTATGTAATATGATTGTTTACCTTGATATGAATTTAAACTTGTATTGTAAGATACAGTGATATTAGAGTTATGCATTTAAAAATATTAAAAATAAATCAGGGTATTTCAGCTACTCTATTGTGCATTGGTATTGTATTATTTTATAGAATTTTGCATTCAGATTGCATCGATAACGCCTTAAATGATTTGCCAGCAAAGTTTATTAAACAGTAAATGCCATTAAAACTGTACTTTACTGTGATTGTTTAAAATACTTTAAGTATTACGGTTTCAGAGAAGTTATGCATTAAAGCTGCATGTAAAGGCTGAGACCGCCCCCTAGCGAACACACGGCAGTGTAACATTTACCAACATAAATGAAGTTTAATCTCATGTAGAATAAACTTAACTCTGAAATGTACAGTTATTACTCTTACGAAAATATTTCTTCTTCCTTTAAAACGATCATTTCGGTTATTAAAACATTCAGACAATGTTTAATCTTGATATAATAGGTTTAATATCAATCTGGTAAAACAGTTAATTGTCCTACATTCACAGACAAAAAGGCAAAATGCATATATGTGTGTTTACATGAGTGGATATGCTCTCAAATAACATCATCAGTGCGTGGATGACGTTAAAGGCAGAAAAAACAGCCGTTCTGGATACAATTCAACAGTAGAAATGAAACTAAACTATGACACTGTGTTAATATAACAGAGCCGATGCTTGACCTCCCCTCATATCCAGACATGTGCATTCATAATGCTCTATTTAAAGACATCTTTAATAAGACATATTCAGTTCATAGCACATCAGTGTTTGTATCCACACGTACAAAATCTCAGTTATTCATCATCCAGCAGCCTCTACTGCAACAGAGTGTCAAAAACAAAACATTAATGAAAACACACTGACCAGCAATGGGACCAGAATGAGCTTAACTGGAGATGAATGAAAATGAGGTAGATGTCTGCTGGAAACCAGAAGCAACTTATTACTGTAAAAAATGAATGAATAAAAACAAACTACAAGGACTTAATACTTTGTTAATTTTGGTGGTAAAAAAAACCAAAAAACAGAAATGTTTCACTACAGGTAACTGAAAGAGGTAGAGCCCTCATCCGAGAACAATGCCAGTGAGATTAGAACCAACAGTAAATAGATTCAGTTACTCAAGAACATCAAATACACTTATTTGGTTCATTCCCTGAGAGAAATTCATCCTGAGAAGAGTTGTGGGTAGAAATGTAGAAAAATACACTGTAGAAATCTCTTGTCACGCTGTGAGGTTTGCGATTCCAGGCTGTGTGATTTCTGTCATTTGGTCAGTTTCTCTCAAAGATATTTTTTCCTTTTGTGTGGAATCGATCGATTAAATATGATGTACACACACACACACACACACACACTCATAGGGCTGTTTTACCGAGCGCTGAACTTTACGACAGATCCTCTGCTGTTTCAAGTGTAAATTTTAAGAGAACTTCTGACACTCCTTTACTGCCTCCAGTACAGCCTGTCTTTGGTATAAACATCTATACCAAGCACACACACACACACACACACACACACAATCACTCTCCAATAAAATCACATGATTGATTTGTCAACACACAGGAAACAAACATTCACAGAGCAATGAACAGCCAGAAACTTTCAATTCATTCAGTATCTTCAGAGCTGTTTTGTTTCTGCTGATCAGGTCAGATCTTTATGACAGCTGGCACTCATTCAGTCTTTTCAGAAACAACACACACACACACTCTCACATGGATACATGCTGTGCTGTTGACAGAATCTGCAGTGTGAATACATTCAGTTCAGTTACACTGCGTCACACTCTCTCATGTCATAGACATACAAATACTGGAGAGTTCAAAGCCTAGATTTACAGAAACTACTTCACTTATATTAGGTTTAAAGAAAATGATGCTATTTAGGGTCATTCATGTTTTTGCATTATGGCGTTAAAAAATTAAGTTTTCTCCCAAAACATTTAAAAAGGTTTTATGTTTGGAGACTTGATTTGTTTGTAATGCACTTTCAGTGATGATTCTTATTTTTAATGGCCCTAAAATAGACTTTTAAAAAAATTAATTAAACATTAATTCCTTTATGATTTGGCATCAGGATTTAAATACACGGCTCAAAATCAAAGACACAAATCAGGTGTGTTTGATCAGAGCATCACAGATATTACAGACCTGCAGTGACACTTTCTGTTACTGGACATGTTCTGTTGATACAGGTGTTTTCTAAACAGTTTTTTAACCGTGCTCGTATTCATGAGTGAACTTCTGTTTAATAGCCAATGAATGACTGTAGCAGCTAAACCTCCACCAGTTTAACTGTTCTAGTACATCTGCTAGTTTAACTGTTTTGATACATCTGCTAGTTTAACTGTTTTAATACATCTGTTAGATGGCATTCGCATAAACAAGAAAATTAACAGATAATTTTGTGAATATGATCAAAACCTTTGAATTTAGAAGACAAAAACTGGTTTATGTATATACAAATGTATATATCTGCTAAATGTCAAGTTTTAGAATCACGCCTCCATGTGAACCTCTGAGAACTTGTTTAAATCTGTCAGTCAACGACTAAACTCTGACAAGTGCTCTTAAATTGATCTTGTTGTGGAACTAGAGGTTTATGATGTCACTGTATAAATTAGTCTCAACATATATAACATCTTATCATATATTAACACTTTATCACCGCGAGCTGTCTGCAAAAAACATTCTGCAAAACACAGCCGTAGACTGTAGCAAAATAAATGCCCAAAACTGTGAGTCGGTTACAAGTTAATTTAACTCTGTGTCATTAATTGTATGTAACGCTGGTTAATGAATAGTCTATCACGCCTGATCTAATAGCCACACATAAAACCACCTGCACACAAACAAAAACACTTGATTGGATACAGAGTTGTTAATTGGATGTTGTGTGAACCTACAGGTCACGTTAAAGCAACTGAAGGAATTAATATTATAATGAGAGGAACTGTGTTTGAATCTCAGCTGGTGATGTCAGTTACATGTGAATATAAGTTTCAATGTTACAATATTTAAAGTTGATCATCTAATCACTGTTGCATTGTTTTAAACACACACACACTAACACACACACGTCAGAGTTTGTGATTGCTCATTAAACACACACACACACACATACACACGCACGCACACACGCACACACGCACACACATACACACTCTCAGGGGAAGAGAGAGGGTGTCTCCCCGCAGCTCTGGGCATGTGAGGTAGATGATTGTGGCTCCAGGTTCCGTCAACATGAGGGGAAAGCTTAAGGAAACCTGTCAGACACGAGAGCTCAGTGGAGATGTTCCTCTCATTCCTGACTCCTCCTCCAGCGCTGGGACAGAGCTCCGCACTGAGCCAGACGAGGTGCCTTCCTGCTGAGACGAACCCGACTGGCTCTCCTCTTCCTGGGACTGAGCAGAGGTGGTGAGGCGCTGGGGGTCCTGAGACGTGGAGGGAGACAGCGCCCTCTTGTGGGGACACTGGGCCACCATATGTGTGACACTCTGACAGCGATGACATCTCTTTGGCTGGGGCGGGAGGTCACATTCTTTAGCATGATGGTCCAGACCATCACAATTATAACACCTGCAGAGAAAATCATTCACGGCATCACTGAATCAAAGCAAACAACACATATCATCATCTCTTGAGAGGTTACACTAGGGGTCAGTATTGCATAAGTATTTGGCACAAAATCACACGTCCAGTAAAATGTGTTTTATAAAATACGTTTTAATATACCCGTAACAACACATGAAACATGACACGCAAGCGCGCTGTGTGTCCAGCTAAGATCTGAGTAAACTGTGAGTTACTGCGAGTGTGAGCAACTGTCTAGTAATTCACACAATCCACGTGCGTTTGAACGCATGTCGATGTGGTGGTTGTACATCTGCAGTGAGTGTTTCCAGCCTCTAGATGGCGCAGGAGTTCATCATGTGCTCAGACTGTCGGGTCTCATATCAGCACCTGTGTGAATCAGAGCTGACGTCACTCTGATTCCATCCTTTTAATCAAACGCTTCATTGTCTTATATAGAACCTCAGACTGTTCTATATAGAAATAATACTAGTAATAATAAATACTTCTGTTTATACGATTAACTATAGTTTAGTAACATTTATGTGACTCTGCTTAAATTTTAAAAGACTTTTATGGTTTACACAATTCTGCATCAAATCAAGTTTGACACAGTTAGTTATTCTCGGGTCTTCATTTCACCTTCATCTCTCATAAACCTCCATCATCTCATGACGGGCTGTTTGTTAACATGACTACATGAGCAGCTATAGCGTCAGAACTTACTCATCTACACACGTGTACATACAGTACATACAGTTATAAATAGCTTTAACACAACAGACTGAACAGCCCTTTTCAGATTGTATTTTTTTTGCTCTGATCTCCATGGCAACAGGAAGCTGATGACAGCATCACAATCAACAAGAATCAGTCTTGAACAGAAACAGCTTCACAAACACACACATCAAAAACGACGGCCTATAATTCATGAGCTTTGCATACATTTTGAAAGCGTATTTAAAACTGACAGTTCACACAGAAAAAAGCAGTTTAGGATGAACACATTTTTACACTGAAATAAAGGTTTACATCCAAATGGGAGTGTTTAATATGCTTATAAATACCTCTTCAACATGAAATAAAACAGGTTAATAATTCTGTGTTTATAAGCTAAAATCAGCTGTACAACAAACAATTAAATTATATTTTCAAAAAGAAAAATTAGAAGTGAAATGATATAAAGTGACTATAGTTTTCTCTTATTCAAGATTTGTGTGACTGCTGTAAATGTATTTTAATTTTTTAATTTTGTTTTATAACTATTTTGTTTGCTAAATTCTACAACACTTTTCACATTTTTGTGGCATTGTTTCTGTGGCCAAAAAATATTATAGAATAAAAAAATATTGTTTTTTGTTCAAAACCTTAAATACACACACATATGTATGTACACACACACACACACACACACACATATAATACATTTACCTATATACACCATGTTTACACTTGATTTGTGTTACATTAAATGCCAAGAATCCAGACTGCATAAAGCGAACTATAAATCACTGTAAATACAACCAATTAAAAAACTACATTTATTTTAACATTTTTCATTAAATGAGATTATTTAATCATAATTTCATTCATTTTATTTAGTAATATAATTGTTAAAATAGTTTTTCTCCAGGACAAAGTAAACATAGAAACTATATAGAAGGACATAAAGGTTTGTTTGTAAGCTTTTCTTTTTGTCTAATTCTTCACAACTGGTAATGTCTTTAAGTTAAATTAAGTACTACTAATTTTATTATTGCTGTTTTTACTAATAGTATTCATAATGACACAGCACTTTGTGAACAAATCAAAAATCACTTTAGCTCTGTTTGAGTAGTTCCTTTAGCTCTGACACATTGCTAAAGGAACTACATTTCCCATCATGCTCTGTGGACTCACCGGTCTCCCTTTGGTTTGCGTTTGGGGGGCGGGGCCTTCCCTTTGGGGCGTCGGTCACTGCCAGAGCAGGGGCCCCCGCCGGGCCCCGTGACCCTGAGTGACTCCAGACCTTTAATCGACCTTCTGTAGGTGAACTCCACCTGCTCGCCCTCCCGTAAGCTTCTGAACCCCTCCATCACCAGCTTACTCTAAACACACACACACACATCATTTCATTACACACACACACACATCATTTCATTACACACACACACACATCATTTCATTACACACACACACACATCATTTCATTACACACACACACATCATTTCATTACACACACACACATCATTTCATTACACACACACACATCATTTCATTACA
>JAZGTI010014962.1:0-13736 GCA_036877585.1 Botia kubotai
ATACTATAATTAAGACACCAAGACCATAGCTATATCGTGTGTGATAAACAATATTATGTTGAGCATTAAATAAATTGGCATTCTGATATTCTGAAACATTTACCCTTTTCTATTTATCATACAACATTATTAAATGGCTCTTTAGAATACTTGATTCTGATTGGTCAAGTGCAGTTTTCTGTGATAAATTTGTGGTATTTGATTTAAAAAGTTTTAATATTTCAATCCATGGTGCCCTCGACCGAAAATGAATTATCCTTTACTGTGCTGCATATTCTGAAACTGAAGATGTTGAACTGAAGATCTGCAGACTGCAGATGTTAATGTGATGAGCAGGTGATGTTGTTTAGGAAGAATCAGTTTAGGGGCTCAAAGCACGATCAGTTTCTTTTCTTAAACGGGCACGTAAATCAAAATCAAGTAACATGGCCACTTTACAGACAAGTTACCACACAGGAAAACAATGCTCTGTTTATCACTGCTTATACACTACAAAAGGGATTCCTTGCTTTTTCCTATTATGTCATCAGTGGAATATTTAGAATTTTAAAAATAGGCCTGTTTGTGGTTGCCATTCCTTTAAAAACTAGCATTCATTTTAAAGAACAAAAACAGGAGGACAATTAATAAGAGGATAATTAAATATACTGACCCGTAATCGCACAGCGATTTGTCAGATCACTGTCTTTAAGGTCACAATTAGTTGAAAAGGAGGTGAGGGATCCAGCATAATATACTCTAGGGTGGCCCAGAATTCCTAGCTACGGCAGTTAAGATCATTAAATCATATAAGTGTGCTTGTTCATGTTTTTTATACCCATTTAAAGTTTTTCCTTCTTACATAAATATATTTTCAAGTCTATATTAACAGTCCGTTTACTTATTTATTAAGTGGCTGTGTAAGAAGCAGAATAATGTCCAATCAGCTGCTTCTTTTTGGAAACTCCTGAATGAAGAACTTCCACACAGTTTCAACTGTTTCCACACAGAATGATGTGGAACAATTTTTCCTGCATTTGTTAGCATGGATTCGGAATTGGTTTAAATAGAGAATTCTACTATGACAAAACACATTATTTTCTGAATAAAAATCTATGTTTAAAGGTGTTAAAGCAATTTTCTACCAAATCCAATAATTCTTGTTATCTGTGACATTTTAATTTAAAGCACTGAACTTCCGATGTAATTATGTTAGTGTTACATTTACGTATCAAAATGTAGTTTAAAAATGTGAAACATTGATATTTGAAACATGTTTCCATGTTTTGGGTTGCTATAAGCCATTCCTGCTTTAGTTTTAAATGCTTTAAATAAAAAAAATCTCTTGCAGTATTTTCTTATTTTTAAGCATTCCTCCTTTTATTTAATTTTTATTTGCTCAGTTCCTACAGATGAAAAGCAGCCCCACAGCATAACGCTACCACCAGCATTCTTCCCATTTAGACACTGTGTTTTTGAGGTGTTCGATGGGGAGACAGTGTTCGATTTAAAAAAACATATATCTCTTTGAATTCTGGCTTAAAAGTGCTATCATGGTCTCATCTGACCAAAAGTCTTTTCCAACATGGCAACTGGGTTATTTAAAGTTTTTACATGATAATAGTAAAATGTTCCTTATGTCTCTCTCAAATACAGGTGTATTTTTAATACAGTGCTATGCAAAGATCTTGCTGTGATTGGCCCGTTCTCAGCTACTAAATTCCATTTCAAATTGCGTTTAAATGTTGACCTCTTTGTGGCTTCTCTCACAAGTCCCTTTGTTTGAGCAAATAATTTTTAGGGGCAGCCTTTTAAGGCAGTGTCTGAATAGTTAGATGTAACTTCCTAATTTAATCAACAGTACTCACTGGGACATTAAGACACTCAGTTTTCCCCTTTTTACTAATGTATTCCAAAAGCATTTGTTTTACTTATGTAACATCTTTGAAATTCTCTTTAGTTTCACAGCTGTCTTTCGGAGTCACAGATTGCACAATGACCTCTATGGCATTTTATCCAGAAATTATAGTAGTTATTTTAATTATTCCCAGGTACAGACCAAGGCAATTTTGTTCATATTACAACAAATGTTTAAATTCTGCAACACAAGTGCAAAATACTTACCATACATCCTTTTTTATATCCTTACATAATTAAATGACACACCAAAATAGCATTTTGTTTATAGGGTTAGTGCTTAGAAATACAAATATCACTTGAAGTTGCAAATGAGTAAAAAGTGAACGTTTGTTAAGGGTCTGAAACTGTTGCAAGATGCTCTTTTTTATATTAATAATGCAAATGATGGTGTCTTGTAATTCAGCTCAGAATGATGTCATTTATTTTTCTTTAGAAATAAAATGCTTTCACATTAAGGCAGATAAACATATTCTGTTAAGTCTTGGATTTTGCTGTGTTGTTGGAATCATCAGCTGCTTTAATAGTGGGTTCGATTTGCCTTGCTGGTCATTGCTGTTTTTTGCACAATTTTCAAAACATTCATTACATGTTAAATTTTTACATTACATGGAAAACATATGGCAAAGTGTCAGAAGACTTAATTGTCAGTTGTGTTTGGCCTATTATATGTTATATGGAATAAGACCATATAACATATAATATGGAATAATTCCCATACATTAGGACAGTACCAGTTTGTGTGTTGTAATGGCAGGTATTTTATTCATGATTATTTATGTCTGTGTTGTAATGGCAGTTATTTAATTCATGATTATTTATGTCTACTTGTATGTGTCAGAATAATAGTAGGAAGCCATTTATTGATGCACTCTTTTGCACTCTTGTCCGCAGTGTGTGTTGACATTAAACAGAGGTTATAACAGCAAGTATAATAAGCGTAAGTTCTTTGGCTTGTATGCTAGCCTCATTTTGAAACAAAAAAGTCCCTTTCTGTGTCTATTTATAGAGTATTTATGCATGCAGTATATCAATTATTTGTGGAGGTATGTGATTAGCTGTGATCAAGAATGTTTATACATAAATATTGTGTAACAAATGGTAAAGAAGTGTTGTAAAATGACAAGAAGGCCTTTGTTAAAATTTTGGCCTGCTCTCGTAGGCTTGCCTTGACATGCAAGCTCGTGAAAAGGCAGAAATGGATGTAAACAGAGAGAAGACTCTTCTCCTTCTAACATAATTGCAGACATGCAGAAAAACAGGTACCTCAGTTGTTACCATAGAATTTTATACGTAAAGCTTATGTTACTGTACTACTTAACACAGAGACACACATTTTCTTACAGGTATAGTGAACTTTATCAGATTTTTCTGATTTTTCATCTAAATACATTATTTGAGGAGTCGGCAGATAATTATTTTTGTAAAAAAAAGAAACTGTAAAAAAAAAGATTTTAAACATTTCATCTGCTTACTGATGCCTTTGCATTTTATGTGTGTTTTAAAACAACCCTTAATTTATAATTTAGTGTCTGCGTGTGTGTGCGTGTGTGCGTGCCTGTTCCCACTTAAGTGTTTATTGAGTGAATTTGTTTTGTTTTGCTTTAGGGGGAAAAGATTGCTCCAAATTTATGTGTTATCACAACCAGGTTTATATCAAAACCGTTACTTTTCCTTGAAAGTTAAACAGTAGTTTTGGTTACAATTAAAGTTAAATTGTTTCTTAACTCCAGTAGCCCATATTAGCGTGAAGGACAGCTAAAATACATGTTTAAAATTTTGGTTTGGGAGAATGCAGGAAATTAAGTTGACCAATAACATTGTTACATTGTGCTGTAAAATATATTTACTGCATCATGAGAGTCCAGATATTAAGGGGCATGTGTTTCAATAGCAGAGTGAGTATGATTTCAAGTTGTCATGATGACACAAAATATTATCTTTCCCATAAATTGTAACAAAAAGTACTGTGTTCTCAAGCTAAAGTAATATATATAGGTTAAAATGTGAATGTACTAAAAAAGTCCCTGTGTTATCTTTATTTTAATGTTTTTAAATATATAAAAAAAATAACTGGATTTGCAATTCAGGTTATCAATTGTCATTTATCATGGTAACAACTGTTTGATTTAGTCCATAAGTCTTTAAACACAGATGTACAACTCACAAACACAAAATGCAGGTCCTTTTCTCTAAGCATTACCTATTCTAAATATTTTAAAGCTATACGTCTGAATGAGAGCAGTATAAGCACTGTAAACATCAGATTTCTGGACTTTTTTTAAAGCCAAAAAATTCTGTGGCTGTTTGTGTTTGCTTTATTCTCTGAACGGTACATGCAACACATCTCTCTTAAACTTTAAATCATTACTTTAATTAATGTTTATATTTTGAGCTATAGCATATTGTCTGTATTTCTGTGTTATAAATATGTGTGTAATATTAGATCTCTGCCATGACAGTGCATGGGTGCAAGATTTTCACTCGCCATCTGTCGTATGTTTCTTTGCAGTGTTTATCACTTGTATCCACGAATCATGTCTCTCCTTTCATCCTTGCTGTAAGCGTATTGTCATTTGAACTCTCATTTTTTTGTAGTGACCTCTGTATCTGTTCTGTGTGTGGGTCTTTTCTACATTTTTTCTCACTTGTTTCACTCGCTCTCTTTCTCTCGCTCTGGTGCAGTGCAGAAGTCTCTCTCTGTTCTCCCTCTGATATTAGAGTGTTCCCGGGAACACCAGAGAAAGACATCTTGTGTTATTTTTGCACCCCATATTTGTGTGCCATATTGTCTTATAATTTACACTTTATGGTAGTATTCATTGACTGTTTGCTTTCAATGCTGTTTTTCAGGGGAGATTACGAGACGTAATAAATATATTCTAGATTCTTGCACATGCATTCACATAAGAGCCCCATCTCTAGCTGTAATCCTTAACTGCGTGGAGGGTTTCAGTTTCAGTTTTTCGATAGGACAGTGCTGCCCCCATGTGAACAGAGTGCGCCGTTACAAACACTGGAGAGAGTTTCATAACTACGTTCTGTTTATCCGTACTAGATTTCGTGCTCTAGAGTCTAGACTTTGTCAAGCAGAGGTATCAATGTGCAGAAGGAATAAAACAGCAGACATAGATGGATTTTTGGTTAGGCATCATTCTTCATTTCTGTTCTCCTCCATATGTCCTTTGGAAAGAACTGGAATACTGGTACTTGCAGATGGCAGCAGTGATATAAATATCTTTCAAAAGGGCAGTGTGTGTGTGCGTGTGTGTGTGTGTGTGTGTGCGTTTTTTTGGAGATACTATGGTCAGTGGTCACCAAAGTGGCCAAATGAGTAACAGTACCATAATGCTGTTGCCTACTCCCCCAACAGGGGAGTAGATAATGTTAATTATGTAAAAACAATGATTAGACAGGAGGGAGCAAAACAGAAAGGGTTTTGAGGATGGGTGTGCAGTATTAATGTTATATCACACTGTTTTTAACCCATCTCTACATGAAAGACGGTTGCTCTCAGCTACATAACTGCCTATTTTTGTGTATTTTAATAATGTTGCTGACCATTTCTTTATTGGGATACATTCATTATTATTATTTTTGTAAAGTTGGTGTGTGATATTATATTTTGCTTTGAGTCATATGAAATGGAACCAGCATGGAAAGAGTTAAGAACTTGTTTACTACAATCATACTCTGAGCTGGAGCTTCTCAGTCGCAGCTTATTGGCTGTTGCCAGGAACTCAGCGCAAGCTCAGTGGTTGAGATAGAAATTAGCCCCTCCTATTGCTATGACATGCAATGTGTTTTTTTTAAGAGACCTGTAACTTGACACAGTTTTACCTCCGTTCAATATGTGTGGACTCACAATGTGAGTAGAGGATGGGTAAATACGTGTGCACACAAAATCATGTGCTCATGTACTCTATGATCTGTCTTTCTCAATCTGTTTGTAGGTTTTTTGTTTTTCTGTTACATTGAGCGGGCCCTGTTTTAACAACTTTCACAACTCCCCCTTCTGCCTCCTCCTCCTCTCCTCTCCACAGAATGATTCTAGTTCTATTTTTACACCCCTGACTTGCACAGTTTCTTCTTCCCACCTGTTTTCCCTCTCTTTTCTCAAACATTCCACAACCACTGATTTTATTTTTGTGGTTTCAGCATTTGTAATGTAGCCTAAAGACCTAATCTTTAGGCAAATGTACAAGAATAGTTTTTTTACAGAGATATATTATTATGTGGTTAGGTTGGTCAATGTGATTTTGTGGTATTTGTTACTACAGTTTGGCTACATTGTCTCTCCTTTTGTTTTTTTCTTTTTGTGAGTGTCACAAACACAGTGACATATCCATGTGCATGCATCTGTCATGCTGCATGAGAGCCATATACACTGATAATACTGTTTTCAGACGGTCAATTTGTCTATGACATCATCACTGTTAAACAGTGGTCATCCAGTTTAATCTCTGAACAAAAAAGTATTATTTAATAGTATTAAGTATTATTTATTTGTTGTCACATGGCGAGAACTATTAATTTGTGCGCTTAATCAATCCCAAAATAATTCAGCAGTAACCCATAATAACTACAAAAGAAATCCCGAGGTATATATAATACCTGGTGAGACATGCTGTGCTCTTTGGCAAGTACAGTAGCGCGACGTCACAGTTGGACAAATATCACGAGAGCCCACGTAAAGTCATGCCCCAGATTCTGTAGCGTTAAATATTTATTAGCTAATTTCAGTCAGGGCCAGTGAGATGCCGAAATGCGATGCCTGATTTGCATATGACTGACATTCCAATGCTTACTTTCACCAATCAGAATCACGTATTGTCTTACGATAGGTTGCGTGGTAGACCAATCTAAGAAAGCATTCGAAGAGTAAAAGGCGGGTCACGGGCTGGGCGAGGTCGACACGCTCATAGAACGAAAGAGGGCAGCCTACTATAGCAGGAGGAAGAGGGAGGGAAAAAGAAAGGGTTTGCGAAGCGAGAGGGGAGAGAGAACTCGAGGGAAGAGTCGTGGCCAATTGAATGATGTTATGATACAACGACTTTTTCACTACGAACATCTACGGAGCAAGCTGGGAGGAGCGCGTAAGCGGCCGCGGGTCGCCTCGGATCGGAAAAGTGACCCTACTGCAGGAGAACCGCACTAGACTTTACGGGCTATTACTACGATTCAGACCCGTCATTTCAGCACAAGAGCACTGCGCCGGATCATCTCTGTCCAGCTTTTCTTCTCGCTTTTGTATTTTTCAACCGTTGCTGATAGTGGGTTAATATACGGCGGAGTTGGGACGTTTCGTGCAGTCAAATGTTAAATGGTTTTTAGCGGTTTTGAGATTGTGTCAGAGCTAAAGGCGAGGAGTTTAGTGGTCGATTAGCTTTTTGGACGAGACTTATTGAGGCTGGGGTGTGTGCGAGGGAGGGGGTGTTGTAGAAGACATTTAAAAAGAGAAGTCACAGCGTTGATTTAACTTGCAAATAGAATTCAGTTTAAAATAAAAGTGATTTAGTATTTAAATGCGGTTCAGACAGAACTAGATCACTTAATAAGCTTTCTAAAAGCAACGTTTTAGTGCAAGATAAAGGGATGATATACAAAAGGATGCTTTCTGCTTTTAGGAACAGATGATCATCGTGCGGTTGTACAATCTACAGGGGTTCCATTTTCTTTCATCCATTATATGATATGCTGCTATTATCCTGGATATGGTGTGTTGCAGTGGCGTAAGTGAAATTTGTGGGGAAAGTAGTGTTTTTAATTAGTATAGACCATTTCAAACACAATTACTGAATAGAGCAACATTAGAAAAGGGGTGATTTCTGCACACCATTTACGTAATTGCAGCTACAGTGTTACAACAGTGTAACTAATGATTGTTGATCTGGAACATTGCACAGGTAGATTTTGTTGTTTGGGGTTGATTGTCTTTTTCAGTGTTTTTACCAGAGACCCCTGGCTTTAGTAGTTTTACGCTGACGGATGCGATTTGTGCCCCTTTTAACGTGTGTTTTCCGCGTAGTGTTACAGTTTTAAACCGTGACATGAGGACAGGTTTTGTGGTAGCTTTCGGCGGTGCGGATGCGAGACCAGGGGCGTTCCCGATGGGACGGACTCATCTGGAACTGTGCTGCTAAAACCTGGTCCAAATCTCCAATGCAGCTCCTAAGTCATCCAACCAAAGTGTCAATATAGAGAATAAGTTACTGTTTGTATACTGGGCAGGATGTAATTATGCGTTTGTCAATCATTAGTAGGGAAACCAGGCGTTGAACACCAAACTGATACATTCGGATCTTATTTGAAACAGGATGTGGATCTGATAAAGTCGTGCACTGACAGATAGAGAGCAAGATAGTGACCACATGAAAAAGACAGATGTGGCCTTTCAATCACTTGATACGTATCTATTTCCTGGCTGATGACTCTTATTTTCTATAATCTGGGGATTGAGAAAGTCTCCGATCTGTGTCACAGCCCAAAGAATAAATGACACTCGCACTGCGGTAGCACCCTCTCCTGAACTCGTGCAAACGACCATGCTAATCTGGCAAATTTGGGCTTCCCGTTTTCACGACGGATAACGGAGAAAACCGTTTTCACGATTTTAATAATTTCTTACTTTTTCACGTGTCGTGCTGTTATTTTTATAACGCTCATTTATACATTTGTTGCCAACAAATTAATTAATTAATTATTAATCGTGCTACTATTGAAGTGAATCCCCCTGGGCTGAGGTGAGCTCAGGTCGCCGCTGTTGCACTACTCGAGCCCGAGGATGACCGAGAGGCCTGCTTAACCCCTTCACCACCGCAGCCATCCCTAAATGTAAACAAGCTCAGACGAGGAGGGGGGCAAGAAGGACCAAAAATAAACTACATCATCAACACAAAACCAAACCCGTGTGCGCATATCGAACCACAACATCGAGTATATTAATCATAATAGTGTACATGAAAGTGTTTAATCACAAAGATAGTTGTTTTGTTGTCTACTCGTTCCTGGAGGTGGAACGTCGCTTGACTCTCCTGTGCGGTACCTAATGCCACAGTGTCATCATTTTGACAATATCTTTTGTCTGAGCCAGTTAGTTTACGAAAACAAACGGAAGGGGTCATAAACTAGAGATCAGTAAGATTGCACAACGGATTGTTGTTATTAGGCAGAACATTTGGTACCAACGTGAATTAACTCCAGTAGACGGATGCTGGCAGCATCGATTATGGCCGCTTATTTTCACCGCTGGACTCAACATCACCTGTCTGGGAAAAGCGTCATGTGGATACTTCATTTGTAATCGCAGGAACTTGTGTTAATTCATATCAGATAAACATTTAAAACAGTACCTCTGTTTAATGGACATACTACACGTTTTTTCTGTGACAAAGTAATTAGGATCTTTTTCAACCATGTTTTCATCGGAAAGCCCGCAGTATCTTCGCCAAGGACTCAGCATGTTTGGTCAGTCTTTATTACTCAACGTCTTGCTGTGTTGTCCATAAAAGCAGATAAAAGCTCTCTTGCAACTGTAAGATAGAATTCTTAAAATTGTGTCTGTGTAGTTATAACGGTATCACAAACTACGTTAACATACTGTTATTTAGTCATATTAATCAGGTGTTCAATCATTGGCTTGAAATGATAGGGAATAATATGTCAATGTGTTTACTGCGTTCATGATACACTACTTGTGTTAGGATGGTTTAGTTAAGTTCTATCTTCATTAATGTTTGTTTATAATGAATGACAATCATGAAACAATATTATGTTCTAGCAACATGAGTTTACTCCTCTAATATCAATTTAATGTCTTGTGATTTTAACAAAACAGCATTCATAAATAACACCCTGCATCTTGAGTGAAAGTGTAAGATACGACTGAGTTATTGTCTTAAATGTTTGTATCCTCCTTTATCTGAAAAATAACATTATCATTTTTTTCTGCATTCATCATTTTGATGACGTTTGTATGCTTAATAATTATACATATTTATGGCAAAAAATGTATGTATAGTTCTTGTCTGTTTTAAATAATGTCTTGAAGTCTTTATACTGCGTAATGTTTTTCTTGTATACATTTAGTTATAGCTTGTCAGTCTTTGATTTTGGTGTTGATATGGTTTATTACTTGGTGATAATGCAGCATAGAATGAGTGCTTTGTTATTTTTTTCTGTAGTGTGGACTAATGTTGAGCCCAGATCGGTTCCAGTGTTTCCTTGGCATTCATTGGTCCCTTTCCTGGCACCCACCCAATCAGATCCATCGGCTCAGCCTGGTGAGGGCCAACAAACTGTCAATCACCCACAGACAGCCTCTCTGAAAAAAGGTATTTTACTTTGCACCCATTGTTTGATTCCAAAATGAACTGAAATGTGTTTGTCAACATTTGGATAATTCCACAAAACAAAAATTGTGTTCAATATTAAAAATATTTAGATATTTCCAAGAATAGTCTGAACCATGTTATGTATTTGGTTTCTTCTCTCACATCTGCAGTGAGTCTGTAACTCTGTCTACTGTGATATACTCATTACCCAATCCAACGATTGACCTCGGAGGTTGCCAGATTGGAGGGATTCATTAAGGATCCTGTAATGAATAACCTGTCTTTCTTTCTCAGAGTCTCAGAGTGGGTCAGTACTGAAGGAGATTATAGAGGGAGCACCCAACCCTTCCTCACGCCCTGCTCTCCCCGCCGATGAGCAGCCTCTGGAGAGAGAGAAGGATGCTGAGAGAGAAAGACCCGACAGCGAAACAGAAAGTGACGTGGACGATCCGTGAGTGGTCCAGTGTGTGTGTGATGTGTCATTCTGTTTCAGTCTGTTCTGTTGCTCTGTGCGGAAAGAGCTGCATAATGACATCACACAGACAGAGAGAACAAATGCATTCCACTTTCTCCTGTGTGTGAATGACAGGAGCAAACCAGAAGCAGTTTGCATTAATAAATTGCCATCGAAATATTACACCCACCCTCTACTGTTATTTCTTTAATAATTAAGTCAATTGGTATAGTTCCTGTAAAATGTATTTTACCCATTAAGCTGACTTTACTTGGAAATTGGGGTGTTATTGATATTTGTAAAGCATCCATCCCTCTTATATTGTACAGACATGGACATTACAGACTTGTTATGCTCTGTGTCTTGTTTTGCTGGTAAGCTACAAAGCAGTAGCAGCACAGTGCATTGCAGTTTTCAGTAATTGGCTTGGTCTTTCTGCTGTATTGTTTCACAGCACACTGAAGGGCCCTGAGGGTTTTTCTGAGTAAAATTGGTGGATTTTTTTGGGCCTGTTTATGGCCACAGCAGCTATATAGTTGTGACAGTATAATAATTATCAGTTGAGTACCCAGAATGCTTGTATAACAGAAACCCATGCAGCATTGCATGCGCATTCAAGCAGAAATACATAATTGGCAAAATCTTAACAAAATCTGATAATCTGAAATAACTCAAATAATGGTGGGTTGCCTTGTGGAGTCATTCTTGTGGGCTTCACACTTGGAAAAACAGGCAGCTGTGATCAAGTGACAACAGTGAACAACAGCATCCTTTGTAGTCTTTGTTGTGAAGTATAGTCTTTGAATGAGTGGGTTTGTATCAGCTGTGTATAAATAATTGTATGTCTGCTTAAGACTAAATCATTGTGTTAATTAAAGAAAGGAGCGCGTGTGTGTGTGAGTAAGTATATACCATTTTGTAAGAAAGAAAGAGAGATTGACAGAGAACTGTTGTGTATGATTATTACAGTTAGGAAAAAATCAATATGGTATGATATAGCGATGACCTTTGCTAGGAGTGAGAATCAGCAGGGATCCAGTGATACAGTTATATTGATATCTGCATCACAGTAAACTAATATTGTGATTCTTTATGTTTAGTGTATAGTTTATGTGAAGTCATGATATACTGCAGTCTTGTTTCTCTTTGATCTGCATTGGACTTTGGTGCTTTGTGCAGTTGTTTTCTTCCTGAGTTTGCATTGTGGTCAAATAGACATAATTTAATGTGCATTGACCTAATGCTACAGAACATTGCACCTTTTCACAGATTGGCTTAAAATGGTGGTCAGTGTTTTCACCAAAACACACATGAAAATGTAATTATAAATACTAAATATAAGCAGCCATCGGTCTATACAGTACCACAGTACTTGTAATAATACTTTTCTGCCATTCCAACCTTCAAATATTTCAGTTATACACAAATATTTTCATTTATTCTTACATTTTTAAACTTTATTGTTCAGACCTACTGATTCTTCCCCTCAATTAATGAAATTGGTATTTTCTATGTCCAGGTTTTTTCCAGGTGTTCTTCCTGATCCGCCGATCTCTGCATCTCAAGGAAAGCGTAGATCTCAGTCTCTCAGCGCTCTGCCTAAAGATGACAAAACTAGTCCTGGCAAGGTACATTTCCACATGTACACGTGCACATATCTCCTTTTCCCTTCACACACACACTTCCACTTTTCCTTCTCATTTCACAGAGGGAAAAAGATCACATCAGGAGGCCCATGAACGCATTCATGATCTTCAGCAAGCGTCATCGCGCGCTGGTTCATCAGAGACACCCGAACCAGGACAACCGCACGGTCAGCAAGATACTTGGAGAATGGTGGTATGCACTGGGACCCAAAGAGAAACAAAAATACCATGACCTTGCATTTCAGGTTAGTGGAGCAAACTTATAGTTGTGTTTATATGCATTTCAAAGCCAGATTTAATGTTTATGCTTGTTTCTCTCACTCACAGGTGAAGGAGGCTCACTTTAAGGCACATCCTGATTGGAAGTGGTGTAATAAAGACAGAAAGAAGTCCAGCAGCGAGGGGCGTGGTGTTCCGGGGGGCAAAGACATCCGTGAGCGCAGCATGTCAGAAACCACAGGTATGGGACAGGAAAAGAAATAAGGTTTATATGCACACATTGTTTTAAAGCAATATCTGGTAGCTTTAAAGCCATCGCTAGTTTACTAAATGTTGACAGAATCTACCTGTAGCAGATATACTAGGTTTAAAATGTTATTAGTCTTATTAATGTATGGTTTCTGAATTGTAATTACATTCTGTTTGGTATATTTCATTCCAAACTGGTATATTCAAATATCGGTGAACAATAAAATGTTAAAGCCTTCCATTAAATGCTGTTGTAACTTTTAGAACCCCCGACTGTGTCAATGGGGGTGGAGATTAAAGGGGTGGGGCCTGGCATGGTTAGCGCATCAGAGCGAGGTGGAGGTGAGGGGCACGGTCAACTTTCCCGCCCCCGTGCCTTCTCTCAGAGCGCCATGCATAATCTGGAGAGGAGCGAGAGAGGCAATCCTCAGGCTCTAGCTGAGCTCGCAAAGGTAACAGACACACACTCACATAAGCTGCACATTAACAAACACTTAGGCTGAACTAACTCTATTTGTTTTTGTAGATGTGTGGCGATGGTGGTCAGGTTTCTGGGCAGGGAGCTGTTTCTCAGAGGCAAAGGGGGGTGAGTGAAGACATGACGAGTGATGAAGAGCGCATGGTCATCTGTGAGGAAGAGGGGGATGATGATGTTATTGGTGAGTCATACTTCTTGATAAGAAATTGAGAGGTTTCCACTGTCCTTGAATGAGTTTTCTTAGTCAGCAAGTGATGATATAATACTGTTGTCACCAAATATTTTTGTAGAATTTTGTACAATTCTTTTTGTATAATTCTGACGTTATAACATGATAATTGTGTGTTGTGTTATTCAGAGGATTCATACCCTGGCAGCTCCATTGACCTGAAGTGTAAGGAGAGGGTGACAGACAGTGACAGTGAAAATGGATCTGGAGATGAAGGAGAACGCAAGGTATT
>JAZGTI010014965.1:0-13734 GCA_036877585.1 Botia kubotai
TTACCAGCACAGCTTTTTACCAGCACAGCTCCTTACCAGCACAGTTTCTTAGTACAGACCTGTGTTTATTGGATGCTGATGTCTCTATCAGGTTGCTTAACTCATTCAATCAGTGAGATTTCATTGCTCTACCAGCATTAGGAAGAACATAATTTTACTAGCTACATTTGGTTGGCGAACAGTATGGCTATACTGGTCCAACATCCAGGCCAACCACCAAATGAGCACTAATAAATGGAAATTCATGCTGGTCTTTGCAGCAGAACAAAAACTCCTGGAGTTGCTGGAGTGAGTAATTATTGAAGATGGTCCATGCTGAAGCTCTCTTTAGCATATCCCAAATGCTCTGTGTGACCTCTCATGCTGAACACAAGCATTAGAAAAAGGGCAGCTGGACTACCGCTCGGGGGCACCGGAACAGCTACTGTATGAACACACACACACTCTCTCTCTCTCCGATCAGTACATGCCATTGACGAATTGACAAAAACGCCTCCGGCGTCTGACAGCGGACAGCTGATCAATACTGAGAATATATGATGGACAAATGGTAAGTAAAGGAGAAGCTAATAACTGTCACATAGGAGATCTAGCTGCTGCAATCCAGTTCTCTGACATCCCCACGCGCATGTAAATTAATGTCGATAATATGAAGTAATATGTGATTTTTAGCTGCAGGTTTATGGTTTATTTTGTATGAAAGAAATATATATGTGTGTGTGTGTGTATATATATGTATAGATGTACATATGTATATATATATATATATGTACAGTTATATATGTATATAGGACATTTCTTTTATATAAGATCTAGTTGTTTTTTATAATTATTTTTATATATATATTATTTTTATATATTATTGTAAATTGTAGTTAATCTGTGGTCACATAAACACTACAGCTAGATATGTACACAGAGTTGGAGCAACAAACGCGTGTTCTGCAATCAAATTGTCTCCTGAAAGTTCAGCCAACGATGTCCAAATTTTCCTTAAATCACTGAAGTGTGTACAGAACCAAACTGAACAACTAGTTGTTAATGCAGGGACAAAGCTACGTGTATCGACTCATTCATATCAGTCTGTCTGTAACATAGTCGCTTCTACGTGTCAAGCATACATAACAGCGCAGAGAAGACATAAACAAGCACAAACAAACCCCTGTCAATGATGGTTTACTTACAATTGTTGGACTCTAATCCATCTACACTCCCAAACACTAACTTGATTAAAAACAGCTAGCAATAAACCGGTTAAAGAACTAGTTCTCGTGTAGGGCTGCACATAGAAATGACTTAATGAAGATTATAATTACTTTTTACTAATTGTGAAGTGTCAGTTGTTGAGTTAAGCTCCTGTGTAAAACATCTTAATGTACATTGAAACTAGTTGCTGTTCCACTGTAATCAATTATAGACATTTTGTGATTATGAAATAAATGTTGTTTATCGTGCTGCTCAGAGGCTAATGTAAAGTTTTTGTTGAGGCAAGGCTTTGATTTACTGATATGTAACACAGGTTCACAGTTAGCAACTGGTTGTGGATGTGTAGCCTACATATGGAATATGGGATGCAGCTGCCCCAAGCAAAAGTATTTTAACTGGAACTGCAACTGGAATGAACAGCAAATATAATGATGTTTTTTCATAATTGTGCAGTCCCACCTACCTGAACTTCTATATATTCAAATTTGGCATGTGAAGATTGTGGCGGGTTTAACGGAATAAATATGAGATTAACTTTGTTTTTCATGTTGGCCTCTATGTTCTTGTTGATGACTCTGCTAAATAACGGGATTCATTTAAATCCAGACCAAACCTGTGCGAGGCCTCTCACAAGCTCTTCATTTCCTGACATTCACACAGTCATTTCAGCATTCTTGCATGGGAGTTTTTTGGAAGGCTTTGCTTTTGTAAGCGGTACCTCCGCACGATCAGGTGGCGATGTTTACATCAACCGCATCTCCAAGAAGTTCTAACCAAACCTACGTCTTTTTCATTTTTGTTTGTTTCTGTACTTTATGAACATGGGCATTCGGTACAGTCTTACTGCAGATTTCCGAAGCCCTGCAGCTCGTGGGTGGGCGAAATATTTTCTCTTTCCCAGGATTTCTCTCCTTTTTGAACAGGAGGAGTGATGAACGAAGAGACAAAATTAGAGAAAAGCTGCAGGAACTGCAAAAAAAAACCAGTGAGCGTGTCAACAAAGTCTCTGTGTTCGTAATCATATTTCACAGCATTGGCAAAGTTATTGATGGGGTAGAAACACACACATACTGTTTACTGGAGGAGGAGAGATTGCTGGCGATGAAAGTTTAAATAACAGAAGAGAGGTACGCCTATTCATCCATGCAATACATGTGTGGGCATCTTTTTCAAAAGATACTTGAAAGTTCTTTAACTTACATGCAAGACCAAAGAGGGAGAGAGAGAGAGAGAGAGAGAGAGAGCTGGCAAAACACGGCACATAATTCCATCTGTTAGCATGCACAGCAGTGAAGTTGGGAGCAATTTTGGCAATCAGAAACGTTTGAATTCTTGACAAAGCTACGTAAACATAGCTTGGCAGGACTTTATTTTAATGACATTCCTAAAAATATCACTGCTAAATATCACTGCTAGGACACAGCAGCAGTTGGAGGTGCAGGAGTGATGTAGATAGGAAGAGGGTGCGAATGTATTTACATGTGCTAAAATCAGGTGCTGTAAAACACACACACACACACACACACACAAACACACACACACACACACACACACACACTGAATTGCAGAAGGTAGTTAGAGGAACAGATGCTGTACGTGGAAACAGATCACAAAGAAAGCAGAGAGGAGGAAAAACGTGTCATGACCTTTTTTAGGTCTGATTTCCAGTAAGTTTGATTTCCTTCTGCTGTTATCCACAGATGACGAGAGTTCACCTTTCATATTACTTCCATTACACTGAAGACAATAAAAAAATACTAACAAAAATATCATCGCCAGTTCTGATCACAATGATGTAAATGAAATAGGTTTTTACAATGCTTAAAAAATGTTCATGGTGTCTTCTACAGTAGGTTATGACAGATTCAAGCACAAAGAGACAACTCCCACATCTCTGTGATGTTCTGCTGCCTAGATTTGCCTCACATCCCTCTTACAGTGTAAGTCTATAAGATTTCTTTCACCCGTTTTGGCGCCAGGCAAAAGTCATAAGTCTGGTTTTTAAGAATAGTAATAGAAGACCTCCCTTCCACAACGCACACGAATTGAGGTATCACTCATGCCCATAGCAAAACAGTAAGGGCCAAGTTACGAGGTTTAATACCGAGGGTTGGGGAACAACAACAAAAAACCCTAGGCCTGTGTATGAGCAATACTAATAGTGACGCGTGCCATAGAAAATTCCATTAATAATCCCCATGTGAAAATATGGACGCGCCCAATATACTGGCACAAACTCCCCGTTCAATTTATCTGGAAGTGAAAATACTGTTAGAAGTCGTTTTAAATTGCGTTCTGATATGCTTTCAGCCAAAAATAAATCTAGTCGTGTTTCCCCGTTTTAAGGCGGTAAAACAAGATCCTTTGATATTTGTAATCATGTTTTGTTGTCTTTCCTGTCACATAAGCAGAACTTCACTAATACCACTGTGAGAAAAAAATACAAAAACAAATGTAACAGTATCTGCATATATTGTTTCTCCTTCATGTTTTGACAAAAACTATGTTTTATCTATAGTTCAGACAAACATCAGTGTCCTCACTGTAAAAATGTTTTTAGAAATCACTGACACATTTCTCATTGCAATTCTGTTGGCTTACAGTCAATGCTCTTAAGTGGCTTAAACTTAGATACCCAATTAAACACATTTGACGATTCCATACATTAACACCAATAACACCACTATAATGAAAACATTTGCTTTACAAATTAGGCTAACACCTTGTCCTAACTACAGTACATGGCTGACACTTTTATTCAAAGTGACTTACAAAGTATACATTTTGTGTACCCTAGGAATCAAACATGTGACCTTTGTACTGTTAACACAATATTCTGTTGGGTAAAGGGACACAATTACAGCCAACCAGAACAAACAGTATCTGGGGCCTCATTTATAAAATATTGTGTAAAAACGGTCCTATTTTAATCATTTTTTAAAATCTTTTTCTACAATCATTTCTCAAATGTGCCTACGTGCAATTCAGAGAACGAATGTATGACCACGTGTACCTTTTCCAGATTCAACATTTTTAAATGGCAAATGATCTTGTAATTGTGCATAGCTGAATGAATTCAGCTCCCTGCTTTCTAAATGTCGCCTGATTAATGTTATTAACATATAAAACAGTAACAGTCAACATCCAAATCTTTTACTTCCGAATCATGAACAAATTGCTTACAAATTCAAAAATCCAAACACCTGCAGTACTCTGACTCGACCACAAGGAAGTATGTACTTGTGTACATACTTGTGTGGAAGTATGAACACCTGCCTAGACCTTGATGTGGTGCTGAGCACTTTTCCACGTCAAGGCAGGTTTTATAAATCTGGATTTTAGCGTACACACACTCCAAGATCAAATCTGTATAGATATGTGTGTAATAGGAATTAGGAGCAAAGGGATTTCACTGTGGTTAAAATGTGCAGCATTTAAAACCGAGCTACCATCAAAATGTCTCTAAATGTCAACATTGTTTGCCGTCACATTCGGTTCGGACAACATAAAAGTGACTTATCAACACCATCAAAGAAATAAATGAGGCTACACTGTAGTTTGTTTGTCAATCATCATCATTGTTTATTTAGCACAACAAAAGTCCTAACTACTAAGTCTGCACTCCTGGAATTTGAAAAGCAGCCAACCAATCAGATTGGAAATGGCATTTTAATGGCCTCTTGCCATTTTTGCGTGCACTATGCATCAGACAGCCAGAGTACGCTCTGTGGGCAGACTGTGGGTGTTATTTATTTAGCACCATTTAGTCATAACCACAATGGCACCACTGAGTCACTTACAACATCCCGTAGTCCTGCTGGAAAATCCAGTTTAAACAAGATTCTGATGATTTTCTGATGATGCATTATCTGGTTAAATTTAGTTTAGGTAGTCCAGGCATTTGATCAGTTGGGCCACGTTCATTCAGGTTTATTAATAACACATTTTCATAAAGTGTGGTTTATGAAGTGGCAAACAACCATGTGCTTCTGCAGCTCAATTGGTAGAGCACTGTGCTAGCAGCATAGAGATTGTGGGTTTGAGTCTGAGGGAACACACAAACTGATAAAATAAAACTTGAATGCACTGTAAACTGCTTTGAATAAAAGTGTCTGCCAAATGCATAAACATATTAAGAATTATGATTTGATATATAATATATGTTAAAAAAGTTCGACTAATGTTACTACAACGTTTTAGAGAGAGCTTTCAGACGTTAGCCAACGTTCTGATAACGTTCCCTGTCAGCTGGGTTAAACATCACTTTCAGTAGAAATGCTTCATGGGAAGAGCAGGACAGGCTGCAGTTTTGGGTTTCTCTAAGCAAGCGTCTTTATGCTGCATACCACAGTACTTTACAGAAGCGAAAGCTCAGGATTGGGGCTAAATTTCACACACCTGGGGTCTCTTTAACCAAAGAAGGGTTCGGTGACTGCTGCACGCAGCACTGAGTCATCGCTACAGCACTCCAAACTCCTGCTTAAAGCGTTCTGAAGGTTTCCAACAGCACAGTCAAAATCTTTCAAATGGAAAATCAAGGTCACCAATTTTCACTCAAGCACCTTGTTGCTTTAATACCCTTTGAGCTAATGAACCTCACAGCTCACTTCCTGGAGAGCTTAAGGGGTGGCAGGATTCAAAACAGGGTTGGAGGGGCATGAAAATTCATGCTGGTCTAAGCTGGTCTTTTCAGCAGGGTTGGCACATTAATGTCAAGTTCAACTGATGTGCCGTCAAAAGTGCGCATATAATGGCTTCAAATGCGCCTTAATCAAAATGCAGAGCCAAAACTTTTCCTATTATAATACTTTCCCTTTATATAATATGAAGAGTTTGAATTTCAGTGCTAGTCATGTGAATGCATTTTCGTTCTTGTCCAGTTTATGCCCCTCAATTTCTAAAAATGAAAATAATCAAACGTATCTTTAATTTTATTAATGTAAAGGTTTAATGTATTAAAATAAGGGTTTAATAAAAAGGTTTTTATAAATTATGCATGGCTATTTAATGTATAAACCGATTTGATTTGAATATCTAGCAAAAACAACTGTGTTGCGATTATGACTACATTTATATATAAATATATATATAAATACTCCACCCCCACATATTATAACCTGAGCCAAAGGTGGAAACTACATGGACGCTACAAATGCCTTTAGCTATCGACTGCATGGAGGCCGTTCAAATAAGACTTCCAGAGTTTGGAAACAACGAGCCAAGTGAACCATGAACAACTCATACATCTCCATGTCAAACACTCCGATGGCCAGCCGCAAAATCCCGCAGGGAAAACTGATGTTTCCGTGTGACGTGAAGGAGAGCGCTCATGTGCACAGTCGCCAAGACTCCCGCCAGCGGAGAAACAGCCAGTCAACAGTAAACATGTGGGTGAACTGGGAAATGTGTTGGAGTGACGCCCTCACCAGTTATTCGGGTCAGGGGTTGCCCGCCTTCAACACAACAGATGAAGGAGTAACTCCCTCAGAACAATTTAAAGTAACGGTCAAAAAAATAAAACAAATATTATGAAATTTGAGAGTAAATAATGTGTAAAGCTCTGAAGGGGGAACATTCTGCCACTTCCCAGCTAACAGATAACATTTTCGTGTTCTTTAAACGTTAGCTAATGTTCTTTAAACATTCTCTTAAAGTTATCAAAAATGTACTTGCAGTAATGTTAGTAGAATGTTTTTTAGAATGCTTTCTGTATTCTGTAGGAGCCAATTCAGGTGTCTGGATCACAGAGATAGAATGATACTGCGCTGTATCTGTAAATGATGTCAGATCTCTGCACTGTGTATCATATTCACAACCCGTCTGCAAATCGGCCTAAATTAGTCAAACTGGCGGAAACGGAAAGACTAACAACAGAGTAAAGCTTTCAGCTTGACTACGGTAAAGTGGCTGTTTACCAAGAATGTTTGCTGTATGTTTTCCTGTAGTTCAGATTGTACAGCCTTCTGCTAGCAGCACAAAGTGTTGCTGGTTTGATTCCCAAGTAACACAACTAAAAATGTAACTTATAATTCAGGTCAATTCAAGTTGGAAAAAAGCATCTACCGAATTTGTTTTGTACTAATGATAGGGTATGACTGAAAAGGGTTATTGACTTACGCACATATGCAAAATGTGTTTGCTACAGTAGTTATTATTTTTAAAGTAAGCTAAAACATTAGTTTAAAACATAAACGCTAGATAAAACGTAGATGTGACTTTTAAATAATAATATTAACATTTTAATAAAAAGTTTGATATATACAATACATACATTGGGTGGTTCCAAATGTAGCATAAATACTGTCCCATATACCAAGAAACACAAATACGATGTAAAATACAACGGTGACAAAAATATAAATAAATAAACCAACCAACAAACTAAAACAAACCCAGAAGCCCTGAAAGATCTTCTCCTCTTCCCTGAAGTTCCTCACAAGCCAATGAGAAAGGAGACACATGTCCAGAGTTGTGTGTGTGAGAGAGAGACAGATGAAGAGAGAGAGAGAGAGAGAACCATTTCAGTGTCATGTAGAGAAAGAGACAGAATGTGGACTAATGATTAATGACATTTAGATGATTATTCAGCTGCAGAGATGTCCCACACCCTCAACACACTCCAGATGCAAAAGCAGAGATGAGGTACAGATGATTTAACCCATGTTCTCTGGGATTCTGGAGAACATGATGGATGGCTTGGAAGATGTGCAGGGAGGGAGAACAGCATAAATCATACTTTGGCAATGGCTTGATGCTGTTGATTTATTCATTTATATTAGAAAGCGTTTCATTAGGTGAGGAATTTATCTTTAAAGGAACAGTACATCCCCAAAATAAATCGTTTACTCACTGTCATGTTGTTACCAGTTTGCGTGACTGCATGACGTCTGTGAAACACAAATGTCAATGGGGACGGGTCAAGCTTTAAAATGACATAAAAAGCACCATTAAAGTAACCTATATGACCTACATATACATATAAAGCCATTTAATAGCTCTGTGTGATGAACAGGTCGACATTCTAGTCATTATTCGATTTCATTTCCCAGAATTCCATTCACCTTCACTGTATGGAAGACAGCAGCCAAGACATTTTTCAAAGACTTCTCCTTCTGTGAAATGCACGTGGGTTTGGAGGGTGTGTAAATGATGTAAATCGTACAATCATTTTTATTTTTTGAAGGTGATCTACTCCTTAAATTCACTCATGCACACCACACACACACACCTGCACCAGAAACCCCAATTAGCAGGTTTCCTAAGCGAAATATTAAGTGTGTGGACACGAGTGCATAGAGAAGGTGTTTTGCTGATGTTATAAATCTAAGCACCGTGTGTGTGTGTGGGGGGGGGGTATTGCGGGGGTATGGTTGAGAAGCTCACAATTAAAAAGAAACGCTATGATCTTTGCATTGCCTGCAGTCTCATTTTCAATAAACCCGAACGCACGTGCTCGCGCAGTAAAGACGAGAACAAAAAAACAGACGAGGAAGCCACATCTGATCATTATTTTCGTTCACAATTCCCTTGACCTTAATTCATTAAAGTGTGGAAATAGACGGCCAGCCGGGATTCTATATAAAGCCGAGTTATAGCTGATTGGGGTGAAAAAACACATGTGTGCACATGTGTGTGTGTGTGTTATAGCAGCTGAAGGTGTGCTGACCCTTAGAGGTTAATTAAAGCCTGGAAACTCCAGCATACAGAAACTCCTGTGACTCTTAGACAGCAGCTGGCAGCACTGACAAAAGACATGAGACGGGTTTCAACAGAGATGGACACAAACACATGGACAGACAAAGAGGAAAAGGCCTCTGTGGTCTGTGAGCAGATCAGGGACCTGGGGATTGTAGGTGCTTGCTTCACATGTGCAGATTTTGGACCTTTTCACCCACAAATGCATCATGGGATTGAAAGGTGATGGAGATGATGAGAGCTGTTTTTTAATGAACTGATATGCAAATACGAGATGGAAAATTCGGTGTAAAATACATGTTCTAGGATCTACTGCCAATTACCAGGGACTTCATCCGAATTGGACATTGACATTTGAAAACACAGATTTCTTTCCTGTTTTGACATATCTGCAGTTGTAGGTGGGCTTTAAATTGTCAGCCTGCAAAAGCTGCATTTGACAGCTTGTACTGTCGACAAAAAATGAAAAAACATTTTTAAAACGAAGGAACGTTTTTTTCTAAGCCACTGAAATTTAAGTGCAGCTGTTTTAAGGTCACTTCTGGCAAACAGTGTGTTAACAGCATCCTGCAACTGTTGTTGTGAGCGTTAGCAATACGTTGCATTGGTGAACAGCAGATGTTAAACATCTACCAGATTTTACGTCAACATAACAACTAAAAAACATCACCCACTCCTAAAGGCTTTAACTTAATAATAAATGCATCTAATATCAGTGGAATCCCCCTGGAAAGTTTAGGCTTACTAACCTTTCTCTTTACCTCTCATTTCTTTCTGTTCTGCATAACTAATTGCACAAATAGGGCATTCCTAACAGATTTCAAAACAGAATTCACTTGTGTGAAGCTTAAGGCTGTTCCAATTGAGTGTGCTGACATTTACATTGTGCTTTTCTGCTTTTTGAGTTTGTGTGTGTGTGGGTGAGAAGGAGGGAGAGAGAGAGAGAGAGAGAGAGAGAGAGTCTATATGTGAGTATGACCTACTCTCATCTGCCTCTCAGGTGACCCAGTCAGAAAATATATGAAGCATTTACATTCATCCTCTGAGAATCAAGCCACAAGCACTGATATAAAGCTCTGTACACACACATGGACAAGAATTAACTATGTATGTGCCTTCTATGTATGTGACTTCATCATCATCATTAATATTTAAATGTGTTATTATCATTGCTATTTATTCTTGCATACAAACTCCCAAGTTTTGCACAGATGCAAAACTGTGCATCTAAAGACCTAAAGCCACATCCATTCACACACTCGAATAGGTCGCAACAGACACAAAAAATGCGACTCCAACTGCAGGCGCATTATGGAAAATTATGGGCCTTGTGGGATATGAAGATGCAGCCCTAATATGAGAGACTTCATGTGATCTAAAAGCATCACGCTTGCAGACGGGCCAAAACAAGCAATAAATGCTCCACGGCAGATGGCTGGGAGGTCAGCTCTCTCTCTCAATGCTCAGAGAGACACAGTCCACAGCTGTGAGGTTTACAGACTGAGACGTGTCAATGAAGAAGAAAACAGGAAGTTAGGGCAGGTCACATGCCGTGCGGGTGACAACACCCTTTGTAAATTGACTCAGAAATTGAATTTTTGCTGCTTGGTCAATTTAGTTAATTAAAACGAGCTAACGTAACAATTCTTGAACAGTTTTGTCACAAAATAATTGAACTGCGTGAAATCAATTAAAATGTATAAAATGTAAGTTTAATTAATACGCTCGCGCTGGGACGGCGTGAATCATTTTGGTTGGCCATTGCTGTATGTACACGATATATTTAATTAATCCAATATGCAAGAGTTCACCCAAAAAAGTTCTCTCAGAAGTTCTCTTGTTGTGTACTACCCACCATCAGATCACTCCAAACCTGTGCGTTCAATCTTTTCATTTCAGTTTTATTTGTATAGCGCTTTCGACAAGGTTGCATTGTTTCAAAGCAGCTTTACATACGATGAAAACAGAAACACAGAAACAGGAAAATGATGCAACATTTACAACACAGAATACATAATGCATGCTATTACTGCAACTGTTCATTATAAGATCTATATTAGTAAAACTAATAAGGGATACTTAGATTGTAATTGGTATACGAATATAGAGCTGACTGACGATATCAACAACAGTTATTTATTTGAATAAATGGACGTGCATCAGAAATACCTGTCATTGCGTGTGAATCTTTGAAGGATCTTTAGGAGCTTTTAAAATAACTGCAGTTCCCACAAGTCAAAACAGCACAAAAGACTGCATGACCTAATATAGTCAGGAGCTGTGTTCTGCTTTGTTATGCAAAATATTCTATTATTGTATTTACACCGAATTATAAATATCCCGTGCATGTGTGAAAATCAAGATGTTTTTCTCGTGTGTGTGGAACATACCAGAAAACGTTAAATAAATACATCTGCAAAACATCAACGCTCAATAAATTAACAACCAGCTGCCAGCTAACTGCCACAGGAAAGCGGGTAACCAAGACTTCACCTCTGTGATTGCTTAGACAGGTCTTTGTTATCCCTGAAACATCAAGAGTAGAAAACTCTCTCAAACCAACTCTGACACCACACATACCTTCAAACGGAATATTTAATCAGCACAGCATGAAGACCTGCCATTTGCCTTCTACAATTCCTTCTCCCTGTTAATTTCCCTCATCTTTCATTCCTCCCAAAACACACCCACTCACAATCTCCCACAGAGGCTGTGAGTGTTGCTCTGCTATACCAACATTTCAGACTGATCTTATATGAACTTTGCATAAAAGCGTCTGCCAAATACACAATTAAAGCTGTAAACACTTGTGGATTTTCGCCGTACCAATTACAGTAAACCAATGCCTTTATTTAAAGTGTTAAATATTTACAATAAATATTAACAAAGCAATATTACCCTTCAAGAATTTTGAACACCAAGTAAACAGTCAGTTATAAAGAAAAAATAAAGTTTGTAAAGCTTTTGTAATAATATTGTTCTATGATTAGTCTTAACAAGGTCTTGTATTGCATTTCTACTGTAAGGCCTAATGCACAGATCTGATAATGTGACACAAATCTGCTTGTTTACATTATTGTGTCAATAATATACATTTTTAGCCAATCGTGAATTTGACGATAAGTACAGGTGTCAGTCAGACACCACTGGAGTAAATGTTCTACCAGTACTGTTCAAAAGACTGGTTATTATTACAGTGTTTGACACAAAAGCACTGGTACTTTCGACATCCCTGTTCTCTATACAATTCTTTCTCTCTGCAAATCAAACATAGCTTTCCCTCGTTCTCTCGCTCTTTAAATATTTATCTCGGAGCCTACAAGCACAGTGTCAGAGGTTTCATCAGATGCACTGGATCAAATCAACACCCATTTTCCATTCAGGCCTGTTGAGAAACACTCTGGCTGGGAGAGAATTGGGGTCCTGGGGAGCCAGACGCTGTGGGAGTCCATTCTCAGACACGCTGCTTACACAAACGATCCCTTCAGCACGACCGCCTGCCCGTGTGCCGGCCCTTTAAGAACCCAACACTTTGCACCATGACCGTCGTCCCCAGAGATGACAAGCTGTAATCCCGCTAAACAAATAGGCTCTAGGAAGAGAGTGACAGGGAAGAGGAAAAGAGGGTACAGCACTCTTGTCTGTTGTCTTTGCCAAATCCCTCACCTTGTGATCCAGAACAGGGATCATGGTTATATAGAGATATACAAGAACAGTGACAGTTTTCCAGGTTGGTCATATTTCACCGTTTATGATGCGCTCTGTCTACTGCGGTTAAACTGGTTCACAGAATGTCTGACACCACACGCCTGTTATTTCACGACTTTAACGGATTTAAAGGAACCTTCCGAGTTATTTTCAATTTACAGGGTTAGTTCACACATAAAATGAACGTTCTGTCCTACAGACTCTCACACAGTTCTTCTGTGGAAAATGAAAGGAGAGTTTTGCGGAATTGCTCTTTAAGAGACAATAAACACATACCGTGATCAGGGATTGTCAAACTCCATAAATCACCATATGTGTGGAAAACAGCAGCTTGGAATTTGGCATTACACAGAAGAAAGGAAATTATATGGATTTACAATGAGAAAATAATGACAGAATTTTCATTTCCGTGTAAATTATCATTGAAAAACGATCGATGACACGCTGTTTCAACCTATCGAAACAGCATGAATCTCGCTCATTTAAGTTAACCTATAAGTTATTCCTCAGTTTGTATGAGAACAGACAATGTTACATTTTAATACACAATAAATCTGACTAGCATTCCAGACATTTAATACAGTAATACATTTACAATGGCGCTGGAAAAATATCAGTAAGTCAATAAGTTCCCTAACAACAGCTCATATTTTTAAAAAACATCTGTGCTTTTATCATAGGTGTATTATTGTAAACACATTTACGGTTTATTTCTACAAACTGGGAGAGAAATTGAAAACGTTGTCTGCGGTAATCCACAGCATTCTACAAATGCCATCCACAGACATTAAAGAGAAAATGACCTTGATTTTTCCTTTACCCACATTCCTTCTTGATTTGCCCTGTATACTGTATTATACCCAATGAATAAATGTTTGCAATTTACTCTATGTACACGGTTGTTCATTGATTGTTATGCATGACCATATTCACCTGATTATTTGCTGGTGGCAAATCCATAATCTGCTATCTGCACCAGTACACACACATGATCTGATTTTCCACCCATTAGCTAAAGGTCAGGATTGTCAAGCATGTTGGAGACGTATTTTCTGTGAAGAACACAGTTTTATTGCTGTGTATGAAGCAGTGATGTAGACAAGCGTTTCATGTTGGCATAATATT